>JAMKCH010009280.1:0-75887 GCA_023653785.1 Ophioderma brevispina
TGACCGTGAACATTTTCGGCATCAACAATCAACCCTGCCCACCAAGTTTCGTCTGGATACACCAAAGTTTACCCCATTTGAACTCCTTTGACCATGAATGACCCCTGATGACCTTTGATCCACTAACCGATATGAACTCGGTCTTTGTTTGCTCAAGGGGCACCCACCCACCAAGTGTCAGGAACGTACGACCCTCGGTCTCCGAGAAAATAGACGCGGTCAGACACACAGACAGATAGACAGACCACCGGTATTAATATATAGATGTTGAAAACAAATTCTTATTTTACAGTTTTTTGTTACATTGGGATGGTTGATATCTTTTGGTCTGATGATGATTTTGCTATTTGTGCCATATAACGCTACCAATAGAGAGTGGTCAGTTGCTGGAAGTGCCATCTTTGCTGCTCTAAGAGATCCTCTGTGGACTCTTTGTTTGGCTTGGATAGTGTTAGCATGTCACTATGGATACGGAGGTAAGACACAGATTCATTATTTTATTCGAGGTGTAATTGATGGCCTATATCTATATGGAAAGAGCTCCATATGTACCCCCATTTAAATTTGTACGGGAAACAATTTTTTTTATTTATGGCCCTACACTAACAAACACCCTAACCCTAAGGCCAAAAATAAAAACAAAATTGTTTCATTTAGAACTTCAAAGGGGGTACATATGGAACTCTTGCCATCTGGATCCCTAGGCACATGATCTATGGTTGTATTATGTGTCAGTGCTATACAGCGCTGTAAGTGGGTGACATACCCGGGAGGCTCGGCCACGCGAGGAAAATCCTTGCTGTTCCAAAAATTAATAAAGGTGTGGTAGGAGATATAGTCCTTCGGGCTATGACGAAACGCCCGGTGTTTCGACAAATGACCTTGCCGTAATGCCAGGGGTATCTGCCGAAACGAGTATTATTAGGGGTGGGCAAGTTACAACTTTTTTTTAAAAGTCGGGTGGATTTTATGGCCATTTTGGCTCCTGAAAAAGAATCTAGCAAGCTTTTTCACTGAAGATAAAGTTTTGGGTTGGTTCTATGGATTTTAAGTTTTGTACATAAAGTCAATGGGATTTTGAGGTTAAATTAGTTATTTGACAATATTTGCCACATACAAACTAATGACAACTATGTAACATGCACATGTGCTAGGTATATTGCCTCCCTTTATAAAACCATAGGTTTCCAAAATAACCAAGTTCATGATTGTCTAAAATAAAGAAAAATGTTTTTACCTTGCAGAGGGCGCGTAGTCACTCATTAGCACAGCTACAACTTTCACCTACTGGTTTATATTATTTATAGAAACAGGAATGCACCTCTTTACACACAATGGGTTGCCTGCTACTATATATGTTAACAATAGTACCACACATGCACATGCTGGTATGGCTTGACCTTAACAACAATAGACTCCTTCAATTTTCACTCACAAACTAGTAGTCTTGTTTTGGTTGTAAAGTGTATTGCCTTGCCTCAATTGAAGAGAATTTTGGAAAAATACATATTTTCTGCCATTGAGAATAAATTTGCTATTTTTTCTTTGACATTTATTTGCCTAAACCTATAAAGCACCTATTGGTGAATTTCTAGCAAAATCCAGGATGAAGATCATGTTTGTTTTTTTTTGTTTTTCCGAAAGTAGCAGAAAAGCCGTATAGACTTCATGTACAAAACTTAAACACCACAGAACCAACCTAAACATTATCTTGTGTGAAAAAGCTTGCCTGATTCATATTCAGGAGCCAAAATGGCCATAGAATATACTAGTTTTACAAAAGATTTGTAAAAAAAGTTCATACTTGCGCACCCCTAGTATTATACCGCTAGTGCGGGCTACGTCATTACCCTGCCGTACGGCAGGGCTACTTGTCGAAACAATGGGTTAGCCCAGTAGTTCGGCACAGAAAAAATAAAACCACAAAACCCCCTATTTGTCAAGTAGAAAATCACACCCCCCCTATATTTCGCTTAGTATACATGTTTGTATTCACCGGACCCTAATAACCAAACCTTTACCTTAATCCTAACCCAAACCCATACTACATAGACGAGTTGTAGGCCTATATAAAATCCTAAAATAGCCATATCCTATACGTAAAACTAACCCCTACTGCATAAACCAGTTGTTGGTCCTAGCCCCAACGTACATTATCCTTAAAACTAATCCACAGTGTAACTTGTCAAAAAGAAATCACTTTGTGTGTGCTTGTAACTAACCAATCAGCAGAGCTAAAACAAACACGCGCACTGTTGAATCCATTGTCGAAGTGAATTTTGTGTCAGAAGTTTGTGTACCTATTTAGAATTAAGGCCTTTAAAAATTCTTTTGCTTTTCTAGTTATCAAAATGCTTTTACTGTTACATGAAAAGTTTTTTTACACAGATAAGATAGGCCTAATTTTGGGCAACATTTGCCTAACTGTAAGCAAGTTTGACTTCCTGTTTTTAAATTGTGTGTTCTACACTGGCTCCCCAACGCCACCACTATGTGTGAAAGACTGTTATTTGTTCAGCTCATTGACTCTACACAAACCCATGTAGCCTTTAGAAAACCGCGAAACTTGTCGGAAATTGTGACCGCATGAATTCAAAGTTCACCCGTAATCGATCGATATCGGTTCACATTCATGAAACGCAGCTTGGTCATGGGCGCGCTCCTTGCATCATCACCGCAACTGCATAAGCATAATCCCGGTTTTCTAAGTTGTAATCGATAGCGGGCTGGCGCACCCTTGAATAGTCGCCGATTGAAACCACCGGAAGTTGCATTTTGCCCTGCACAATAGAGGGCTTCACTTTATTGTCAAGTTCAAGGAAGTTTGTATACCAATAGAACAGCTGTGTGGCATATGTGCACCAGCAGATATATGCATTGTTTCCCGCCTTATTGGTGTGACGGCAAAAAAGCAACTTCCTGTGTTTCAATCGGCGACTCAGACCCTCTATCCATGTTATACGTCTAGCCCTATTTCCTTGTCATCTTTCTCTATTGTACTCTTTGGTTTTACTGCCCATTATTTTTGCGGACATGCCTCAGGCCTGGTTCCGCAAACATACTGGCAGTACAAACAAAAGAGATACACATGGAATGGTGTAGAAACCCGTCTACCATGTTAGGAGGGGAGGGACAAAACATATTAATTATCCTCCGCTTTATGGACACCCTGTCGTGATCGTAAACATCTGCTTTTATCAAAAGAGAATTGTCACATACCAACATAAAAAGTTCGTCAAGCTGAATGCCACAGCATATGCTTGTTAATTGTGTGGCGCAAGCAGTAATCTATTCAAAATATAAAGTGTGGTGTTCAGAATGGGGGTCAAGTGAATTCCCAGAGACGCGATACTGTCAATATTTTTTTGAATCAATAAATTAGAATATAATGGTAGGGATACAAACCATAAACGTGGACTTTGCATATGCTAATCGTTTGATTTATTATAAAAAAGAGATGCTAATTGTTATATATTAAAAACACGCACGTTCAGGTTTCACTGCCATTAATTAAAATGTAGCTGCAACTAAGTTTTAAACGATACTCGTTGTCCTTTTTGCTTTTCGTTTTCATTTTCACGTCTCTACTCATTTAATGATACAATTCTGTAGTGTCCTATGGTACATACTGACAGTAAATGTTTTCATTGGATTGGGCTTTATATTCAACCCAATTCCATACCAGGGATGCTCAAATACTGAATCCCTCCAAATCGATTACTCTTGGGCTTTAGTATTCAACACCATGCTACAGTGAATGCCCAAGACTGAATATCCTCCGTTTTATTACGCCGCTGGTCTATTAACTTGCTGATAGACGCGTACCATGCGAATGTAGCAGAGGACATTTTATGTGGTTTTAATCTTAGAAAATAGTTAGGCCTAATAGTTCCTTTTTAAAACCTTCCAATTACAACTATTATGTTTCAAAAAGGTCCTGAATAATTAGAAAAATCGCATTTCATTCTTTGCACGACGTATAGCCAATAAACGGCTCAAAGCAAACCATTCGCGAATCTATAGTCCTCTGGGGTGTGTTCGCTTGCTAGTTTTCTGACATTCTCTGGCCTGCGGCTCGACATGGTCAAAACTAGCAACTCACACACCTCCAGAGGACACTTATATTTCGCGAATGGGCTATCCTCGCCTTTATCTAAGCTAGAGGTCAGGGTTTCAGCTATTGCTATTATTGATTGTGCTCACAAGCATGCGAGTTATTGATTTATTCTTCTTTGGCGCATTTCAAGGGGTCACCTAGTTTATTGACCTTAGCTCAAATGGTGTAATTTGATTTACCAATTTTCAATAATAACACTTTTTTCTTATTAATATTAAAGAAGAATAACAAAACGCATATTAAAACATATTCTTTAACAATTTTTTCCAGGTCAGCATGATCAATTTAAATGGGGGACGTAGTAACAATGCAGTACCCCCCATTGAGCGAGCCTCAATGCATTTATTTATTATTGGGCCAGAAAAATTGCCCTTATCAATAAATGGCACCTTTCCAAAAATCAAACAAAACCCAGAAGTTTTCACTTCATGGATTTCAATGTGCATTGCCGTGTACTGTGCAAGTGAAACGTGCCCTCTTTGACATTACTAAAAATACTGTTCTGGCATGATGCTTACATCACATCTAAGAGCAACATTTTTTTTTTAGCTTTAATGTCGTTGTTTCTATTCAATTTGCTGTTTTAAACTCGAGATATTTTATTTAACAATGAAAGTAAAATCACAATTGTGCCACTTTTAAAAAAAACCAGGGGAAGCTAAATTTATCCAATAATTCAACCTCGTTATCCAGCCCTGAATGAATTTATTGCATATCCACTATTTTTGATTTTTTTCAATTTTCGTATCTGTTTGTGTAGTTTTGTGAAATTCAAACCAAAGACGAATTTTTTTCACTTTTTTGAGTTGTCAATTAGTCCTTATCCAATTATCTTCATATTATTTCATGTCAGGTTTGTCTTCCACTTAAATTTCTTCTTCTGTTCTATGTTTTTTGTCTTCAAATTTTTGAACCCCGAGTATTTTTTGCAATTATCTCTTATAGCACAAGTTATGTTTGGCTTCAACTACCTTTTGGAACACGTGCTTGAGCTGTCTATGTATACAAAACCCTGGTTTGTTAGTTCTGACACCATATTGAATATTGTAATTGCAGAAATGTGACGTCTGATATGAATGAGCAGCTTAATCACTACTTATTCCACACCTAAAGATCATACAATTGCATACTGCAATGACCATTGTTAAAAATGGTAAAAAAAATTAATCTCAATTTGTATAGACCAGTTAAAAACAATGTTTTTAAAAATTTTAATAATTACAAATTATTGCCTAGAGAAATGACTCCTAAAATAATAGTATTGTTATGTCAAGAAGGTCAATGCCACTGGATTATGTGCCCCCTGACTGCTATTCTGCACATAAATGATAACTATGCATTACAGAATGTTACAAACATTTGCTTCATGTTTACCAAAATTTGGAGCAAACTGCTGATTTTGACCCTTGTACAAATGAAATTGACATTTTTTACAATTTGAGGCCATTTTAACCCTATACTATAACTCCTAAAGCAATGGTCATAATGTAAAACTAACTATACATTTTTGGAATCATTATGACTAGACGGACATCAGAGGGCATATCTTTCAACCTGATTGGAGATTTTAAAAGTTTGACCCCTGTGCAAAGTTAGATTGGGCCCCTATTGAAAAAGTACACAACAATTTGGGAGTACTATTTAGCATTGGTAGAGGGTTCATACAAACTACCAAAGTGGGTTTTAAAACCTTTTCCTCTATAGGGGAATGAACGATGATGTTTGACCTAGGTACATGCTCTCGCTTTATATACAGTATTTGACACATGTACTGGATACCTGAATTACTATACCTATATTATAGTCCCAGCTGGAAAAATTCACAATCCGCTTCTTTTCATTATTCATGATAAGATAAGGACCTGGCCTAGTGCGTTCGACGATCATTGACGCGAACGTAGGGTTCAGTGACGGCTCGAGGGATGCCTGCAGGACCAAATAGGGTCAAGTGCAATATCCTGTCGAATGCACGGAGGCGTGGTCCTTATCCGTCACATACTTTGAGAAACAAACATATCAACTCATACATTAACTTAATATTAACGTAATTTATGTAAATTTTAAGATAGTTTTTTAAAATAAATCAACAACACTTCTACCACTCACTCCAACATGTCCAAAGTTACCCTCTATAAATAGTGCCAAAAAGACCTTGACGCAATTCATTGTTGATTAGTTTGTTTGAAAATGATCTGGACGTGCGAGAAATCAACTCTTTAAGACGCTTAGAGTGGCTACTCTTTCTCGCACCTCCTGCAGTTTCAAACAACCCCCGTATTGATGAAACGCGTCATGAAATTGAAGAGAGATAGACTTTCGCACTGCCCTATCCTTTTTTTCAAACAACCCATCATTGACGATTGCTATATGTATATGAATTTTCTCTGCCAATTCCAACGCCCACTGTAATTAGATGTTAAAGACCAACGAAGACATGATGTACAAAACATAACAGTTTCTGCATTGAACGGTTTTATTTGTGAATTTTTTGGGGTTTCTTGAAGTATCATACTTAATTCTAATGGGCCTACTTTTATAGCAACATGTATAACCGTTAGCCATTTCCTACCCCTCCGTGCAGTGTTCATAACCTTGGCCCATCTTGTACGCACACGTCAGGTACGCATCTTTGTGGCGTGATGTAACACGGCCGTCGCTTTAAGCCAGCGCGTGCGGTTTACTACTGCGCCCATCAAAATCTCGCCTGACGTTATGCACCGAGGTAGGGAAGTGGTAGTATCGCAGCTAATCTTTCTGAACGGCTTTCGAACTTGACAATTATAACATTAAGGTAATTTATATTGGTCCATTCTCCGATAAAGTGTTCAAAAAGTGTTGTTAGTGGTTCGCAACATCATGCACAGTTTAAAGTTGTTTTTTGGCCTTAAAATGCATGGTTTATGAATATAAATTAGAATTAGGGAGTTATGTTTTCAAAATGATCAGGAAGATGTTGTAACAGGATGAGAAAGTATCAAGCAATAAGGATAAAGATGCATAATTCTTGCTTTTTCGCCATGTCGCCAGCCCAAATCCGTTTTTAAAATGTGTCCCTGTCGTTACATAAGAGCGATATCACAGATTGGCATTGCATTTATCATCCTCTATTATGCACTAATTGTTAAGTTTAAAAATGAAATATTGGATGTATGAAAGTTTCGCAGGAGTTCTCTGAGAGCATGCATATGTCGCCAATATTGCAAACAGTTACGTTCGATATCGAAGGGATACAAAATTGCTAAAATAACGGAATCCTATGTTCCAATATGTGATAATCGAGAAGCTGTCAATGTTACATTATACATGTTTTGCATAAAAATCTCGATTTCAACGTAACAGTTTCCAGCCCTAGTAATGAAAGAAATCCCTCCTGGTATCGTTCAAAAACGACAGAATTACGTAACCTCCTCCTGCTTACGCTCTTGCAAATATGTGATAAAAGTCGAATACCACACCATGCTTTAGTATGAAGGCAGACCTGATAACGTATAGAGGCTAAGTCGGTGAAGCTGCGTACTTTCATCAAGAACCGCACGAACTAAGAAAACGTCCCGACAGAATACTTTACGCCAGATACGTTACTTAAGTCTTAACGTTCGGCACTATCTAAAAATCGGAATATATTTTTTAAGATCAACCCAATGGCATTGTTCCGTGTTCTGAGAATATTAAAGTTTACGGATGTTTCATGATTTTCAGGAATTCCTTATGTTGAATTTGTCATTTTTGAGACCAAACTTAAACACTTTAACGGAGAATGGCCCATTTAAGAAGTTCAATATTTATGTCAAACAGTATCCATCCTTTGAGAGTACAAAAAAGTTGTTCTCGTTAATTAATATGTACGCGTTTCGGACAAGAAACAGTGCACAATCACTTATGGGATGGTCTGCGCATGTGAATTAAACTAATACTTCATACGAGAAACCAATATTATTTCAACAGAATAATTCTTGCGTATGAGGCAAGAGCTAGATATGGTTGTAAACGGTGGAGCCATCTCACTGTTGATTGGTTTTGGGTTTTGAGAGATCTATGTTCCACCGCTGGACTAAAAGGTAGGGCACTCATTGGAGATGTGATCCGCAGTCGGTGGATGGAGAACCACCTTGGGCAGGCTGGCGATGCCGCAGCCCCCATCGGCATCGGTGCATATTGCTATTGAAGCGACAACAGCCACTCCTGTGCGCATATCCGGTGTTAAGGTGATCCATTCCTTGCGTGGGATATTTTCTTGCCAGGGGGAGATTGCTGCCAGGGTGTAATAGAGAGTTGATCTGGTCTTGGAGATCTACCAGGCATATTCCATGTTGTAAGATTTTGAATGGGGAAGCTGGAGAGTTTCGCAGCGTGTCGACAGAAAGGACGGCGAGAGCACAGTCTCTATCCGCCTAGTTTGTGTGATTCTTTGACAGTTGTTTGCAGCAGTGCTTGTTGTCCAGCAGGCCTTATTCACTAGTTTGGCGGTGATGTTCCTCTCCGAATTACTGCAGGTGCAATTGCCTGAAAGCACTGGTAGAATTCAGATGGAGTAGGACACGCGGCAAACCGTAATTGTTCTCAGTCTCGTTGATACTGTGTCCAGCTTTCTTTGTGAGAGAGCTGTTATACCATTGCTGGGGGGCGGGCATATTCATGCAGTGCGTGTTAGACCAGAGCCCCAACGGTGGTGGCGTAGAGTCGTCAGCAAGTCGCACAGGAGGTTATTCCGCTAAGATACCTTTGCACATACGGACTCGAATTTCTTGGCTGGCCGGTAAAGTAAGCTGCCGTCAAGCTTCACTCCCGGTTAGGTTGGTGTAAGATTGTAATGCAGGGGCGCTCCTTGAGGTTTTGTTTTGAAGCTGGCGATGAGCCTCTTTGGTGTTGAGGTTAACGAGGTGGAAGGCAGTAAGCCGGGTCTGTGGATGCGCTCACTTCATCCCCAGGTCTGAATTTATGGCTGCGATAGGGTTTCAATATCTGCGTAGGGTGTACTTTTCTACATTCTGTCCAGCCTGCGGTCTCGAGTGGAGAAGGGCAAGATCTCGGCGTAGCCATAATTGTCTAGATGTTTGGGTAGACTCGCTGATATACAGTTGGAACAGCATGTAGGAGCCAGTACAAATCCTGTGGTACTCCCGTTTCCTCGACACGCAGACGACTCTCCTGCCCATCACTGGTCTTGAGAATAAAGCTACGGTTTGAAAGCATGTTTACATATGTTGTAGTACAAGGTGAACGATCCGGATGGTCCTGAGACGGTTTGAGTGTCAGCCCTGGTGCCACCGGTGTCGTATGCTGCAGTAAGGTCCACCAGATGACGGCCTGCCTTACGGCGCTTTTTCAAAGCTTTCCTCAATATCATGTGTGAGTTTTTGCAGCTGGTGGCAGGTTGAAAAAACCGTGTATATATTTTGTAATTATTATTACACAATAATTTAAGTTAGGACTGACACCATAGAATGGTATTAAGTTTCCTGTAGAGGGTATATATACGATGCAGACATTTACTTTGATATTGAGCAGTAGTCGATAATCAGTGATTGACGGTATTTCTAGTTACAACGAGAAGTTTTGACTTGGGTTGGTGACCCCGTGCATTTCTGTGACCCTTGCATTATCTGACAGAGCCAGTGCATTCGTAAAAATAATGCACGCTGAAAATAATTCTAACACGAGAAGTATTAATCTGGAAACAATCACAACCCTCTTACTTTTCATATTATGTTACCAAGCGATTTGTGAAATAAGTAGCTGACGATGCATGACCACTGGCAAATAGGATTAACACGCATCTCCTTATTTGGCGAGAGACCCATGAAAGATTTTCTTTTGTTAAAATTTTCAGGTGGGTAAACCCGTTCCGTTCTTGGAATGCTTGATTCCATTCAGCAGTCGCTAACGTATTCAACATAAACCAATACATTTAGTGATTCATCAGAAGCATCTACAACAGCCAGGCTACCCATCTTTACATTCCCCAATAAATCTGGTGTGTAGTTGATTATTAAGTACTTAAAGGCACTACGATAATTAAGAAATGTTAATTCCATTCCAAAATTGGTTCTGAAGCTTTAATGAGAAATGAAATCGCCTTGTTTTCGCGGGGGTTTTTGGTATAGAAGATAAAGGGGGAGAATTTAGTATTGTGCTACCACCATATGAATTCGGGCGCAGCCCCAACGGAACAAATTGCATTTTGATGGATGTGGGGTGGCAGAATACTTAATTCAAACTTCAAGCGCGACAAACCTTTTTGAGCCAAAAAATTAGGTTTTTTGCACTTTTTTTTTTGGGAAAATGTGACTTTTTCGGTTAAATTTGATGCCGAAAAGAGATTCTGGTGACTCAGTTTCCTCCCCTTTAAATATTTAACTTTTATCTTCTCATCTTGAAATTAAATGTTTGTCAACTATCTCGTAATTTATCTCATCATCTGATATTTATGTCGTCAACTATCTCGTCTTTTATCTCATCTTGATATTATGGTCGCAACTATCCACTCGTCATTTTATCGCATCATCTTCGGATAATATGTCGTCACACTAATCTCGTCATTTATCTCATCCTTGATATTATTTCGTCAACTCTCTCGTCTTTATCTCATCTCCCTCATATTATGGCCTCACATCTCGTCATTTATCTCTCATCATCTTGAAATTATGGTCAGTCAACTATTCGTCATTTTCTCATCATGAAATTATATGGATATTTAACGGAGCTCTAAAACCGCCACATTTTTCCATCCAATGATAATTACTCGGTATGTGTTCAAATCTACATACTTACCGGATATATATCGCGGCAATTTGCCTTCTTACAGACAGATGATGAGAAGACAATGTTCCATAATCCATAAATTCGGTTTTGTTGGGGTAAAGAAGACACGAAAAAATGAAGTGGTGCATTACGCCAAGTCGACTTTTAGCTGTAAGAAGACAAGTGTGTTTTTAATGTATCTCTCAAGTTTGACTTTTAGGGACAATACACTATATACGAGATCTCCAATTACAAGAAGTCGGATTTTAGTGTGAAAAGACTATAAGTCAGATCATCCATCTTTAGCAGATGAACATCTTACTGACTTTTATCTCGGTATCTTGCATCAAGATAACAACTTACATAGTTACATCTCAGTCTCTGCATTGGAAATGATACATAATGTAATGACTTTCATCTAGTAAATTTGCATCAAGATAGACGACTTATCAAGTTGTAATCTCGGTTTCTTGATTAAGATAACTACTTGTTGCCAAGTTACATCTCGTAAAGATAACGACCCTTAGAGATGATCTGCGAGATCTTGCTTTCAAAGATTAACGACTTACCGGTTGCTGCGCCCGTATCTTTACATCAAGATAACCGATTTCACGTTTGTATAAACGGTATCTAAATTAAGCATACCTACTTGCTAAGTTACATCTCGGTATCTTTGCTTCAAGATAACCACTTACAGATTGGATCTCGGTATCTTGTATCAAGTAACGATTTACGGAGTTGAAATCATTGATCAGATCGAGTATATCGTCTTTGTCAACTTGACAAGATGATGATCTTGCCTTCTCGTCTTTTCGACACTAAAATCCGACTTAATGAGATCTAGTATATAGTTTTCTTGTCCCTAAAGTAAATTGCGTGAGATTACATTAACAAAACATCGTGTCTTCTTACGCTAAAAGTCGATTGACCGAAGATAAGATATGTTTTCTTGGCCTCTAAAAAGTCGACTTGGCGCCGTAATACAGATTCATTTTTCTTTCGTCTTTACCCAAAAAATCGAATTTATGAGCTATGGACATGTCTTCCCATCATCTGTCTGTAAGAGGCAAATGGCCGCGATATATAATCTCGGTAAGTATGAGATTGCACACATACCGAGATAATGATCATGGAAAAATGTGGCGGTTATAGAGCTCCGTAGATACTTTTGTCGTCGTTTATCTTGTCTTCTAAAACTCATATTGTCATCACGTCGGGTATCTCATCATCTTGAAATTATGGTCGTCAACTATCTCTGTATTTATCTCTCAGTTTCATGACAAGTATGTTATCATTTATCTATCATTTATTCTGTCATGTGTCATCTCGTCATGGCCCTTAAGGGGCTTCGTAAGTTTGTCTATTTACCTGTGAAATCGTACCTTAAAGGATGTTTGGTTTGGAAGTGGTGAGCGAAAGTGTGCCCAGTGGTCGACAATAGTAACTTTTACACAGTTACTTATGGGGCTTATAAAACCACGTTTTCGCTCGCACATAAAAACGGATTGAAATATCGGCGCAAAACTTTACAGAGGGGTTTTAGAGTGAATGCCATTCTATCAAAATGAAAATTATATACTAAAATCGGGTCATCCCTCTTTAAAGATGGTGACCGATCGACAACCTTGTCCGCCTTTTACTGTCCGCCTGTTTTGGTGGTGTGCTTCCATGTGAGGATTAAAACTTATGACAAATCGGACCATGATCTTTTGAGCCGCCCACCTTTTAGTTTGCTAGTCCCACTTGCGACAATAATAAATTTGGCTTGGGAAGAGTTTTAGGATGAATAAGCCTACTTGTCGATAATACACATATTTTAAAAGGCTGATCGAAAATCGAAATATAACTTTTGTATATTAATGAAAAATAGTTAACTAAAATTGCTCAATTCAAAAGGTTGAAATGAATCGGATTGTTCGTTTAGATGCTAGTAAACATGTCTTGCATTATTAAAGAGTATTATAGGATTATATGCCAAAAAAACATGATTCGGAAAATTAAGATGCCGCCATACCGGAATCGGAGTCTGTCTACGATTTGGATGCAAAAAAAAGAACGACGACTTGCCTGTAGACCCAAGCCAAATTGTGGCAATGAATTTTATTATTTAGATTATTTTTAAATAGGGCTTTATAAAAATTGGTGTTTTACACGCGCGACATTTAGGCAAGTGTTGATGTTGAGTGTACCAGAATGCCAATTTATAAACTTCGATTTAGAACGCGAGGAATCTATACGATTCTCTAGGCAAACACGGATAATGAATAGTTTCCTCTCTCCCCAAGAGGCTGGCATGCGTAAGTTCTAAAAAACACCGCCTACGGAAGCCGGATATGGCGGATTCGGCGCAATAGAATCCTTGATGCCATGGAGAACTATCCAAACCTGATCAAACCAATTATAGTAGGTGAGCCAGGATATTGGTCGGTATCACGTGGGGGTTGGGGAAAAAAAAAGATGCGTATGGACCTACACAAAAGTATGTGGCCATTCTGATGGAGTAGCTTAAACGATTTCTGAGATAGAGGGTCACCAAAATTATACAGTGGTCAAATTGAAAAGAAGTTCAAATTTTGTTTTCAATGTTATATCAAATTTGTGGTATTAAGTCATTGACGTCACAGTGTTAGGAATCCCTGGATTCAGTGCTCCCCCCTCTCCCCCCCCCAGTGATACCATACAGCTACTTTGGGTTGTTTGGCTCATCCACTAGTATGATTGGTATAAGTACTCGTTCTGGTGCAATCTGCTACGAATCAGATGATCAGAAACTGTATCGTTATTTTGAAGTGTATTGGCCGAGGGGTTTGATTTCCCTTTAACCTAAGTAACTAGAGTCTTATGTTGCACAATAAAACAATTTATTTATTCGTAGACTTTTCTCATTTTCCATTGTGTCTAAGTTAGCTCAGATTTTAATTTATCTGTTGTTTTTTGCAGACGTGGTACTTCGCTGCAATGTTTTGCTGAGATGGCTGCTGCCATTTATACGGCAGTTGCTATAGAGTTCCCTACCGTGGATTAGAGGAAGGTTATTCTCGCTAGAGTACAATTCATCAGAAAGAAATGACATTATGTTTGTTTGTAATTGCTAAAAGAAATCAATCGTAACTTCTCGCCAAAATTGAAACGGACCCCAAGAGGAATCATTTGCAAATATCAGCGGATCCAAATGACAGTCATATCGCTGCTTCAAAGGAGGATGACACGATTTAAGTCTGTCCCCTCCCCCATCACTTCACCTCCTCAAAACTAAAATGGGGTAGCCAAAAGACAAGAAAGGTTATACATTGTTTCATAGCTCCATTCAACAATTTTCGGCCTGGAGGAGAAAATGTTTTCTTTAGATGATGAACAAAAGAGATCACAGCATGAATGAGTTATAATAAATTCGCCAATGTTCAAATCCTCTTCGCCTACATTCTTCACCAGCCATAATGTCAGGATGGCTTCACAACTTAACCGCCGGGTACCTTGCGGTTCATGGCGGTTGTTTTTTTTGTGTAACTGTGTTTAATAAGGTGGTTGACACTTTAGAGCCTGTCGATTTTTGCTCATTTAGCCCACAAAATGGCTATGGAAAAATACGGAAGTTCGTGCATATCAACGAAATGTATGGTCCCTCCTGTGTTTTCTAACCTCACGGTTATAGAGTTACGGTTCGCCGTTTTTAAAAAAAAAAAACCATGATGTTACAAATCATGATTCGCATTGTAAAAACAGTCGGCTATATATAGCGCCCTCGTTGCACCAAGGTCCATCCCAGTTTTAGAGGTTCGTACACGAATGTTGCACAACGGTAAATTATTTTGTTTTCAATGCAGCTATTTCTCAGTTATTTCAAGGTCGAATTTGGTATGTTTTAATACCAAAATTTAGCTCCTTTAATGTTTATAGGTTTATTTATCTATTTTTATAAATTACGGTTAATTATTTTTTGCTTAACAGCCCTTGGAGGTCTACACATGTGCGTTTCCTCAATTGAAATCCCCTGGAAATAGATTAGTCCCTACGATTTGTTTTGTAAAAATAACTTAATTCACCGTATATTCTATAGTATAGCAATTCAAGAAATTCACAGCTTTCAATATAACACCAATTTTACGTTTTAAAGTCCAAAAAGCTACGGAGGGTTATCGCCTAGGTATTGTTATCCCCGAGTTTTGCCTGGACCTTTTAGTGCTGTGTCTCACCCACTTGAAAATATCAACCCGAGTCGTATAGCGGCCCCTGCGTAAAAACCCCAAAAGTCAGGGACCACTATCGTCCAACAACGTGTCAATCTCATAATTGTTGCAACAATAGAGAAACCTGTTTTCTAACCTGAAAGAATGGGGCGGAACCGGCAAGCAAACCGGTGGTTGAGTTATGAAGCCAACCCGTACTGCTCATTGCAAGTTGAACAAATATTTCAGGTTTTAATACCCTTTTACACTCTAGATTGTGCAGAGCCATTGTAGGGGCGGCTTCAAGACTCAAACCGTCGGTGACTTGCGGTTCATGCGGTGTCACCGTGTTTAATTGTTGTAACAAAGGAAACCCTGTTTCTCGAACCTGGAAGAGAACGGGCGGAAACCGGACAAGCAGCCGTGGTTGAGTTATGAAGCCTGACTGCTCATTGCAGTTGAAAAACTTTTAGGTGTTATCACCATCTAGACGTGCCGAGCCAGTGTTAGGGATGGCTTCAAGACTCAGCCGACGGTTGACTTGCGGTTCATGGCAGTGTAGCCGTGTTTAATGTTTGCCAACAATGGAAACCTCTCTAACCTGGAAGAAAAAACCGAGCGGAACCGGCAGGCAACCGGTGGTTGGGTATTGAAGCCCCCCTAAAAGATAAACTTCTTTGATTTATTTATGCGTGTGATGAAGGTCGGGAGGATTTGAAAGCGCTTAGGAAAAATCTAAGTGCTTTGGAGATTGTTTTCTTTTATATTATGCTATGATGGAACTGGTTGTGAGTGAGGAATTTAAAGCACAATATTTTGTAATGATGGAATATGACATTAAAAAGAACTGGGTGTGCGTCACAACAATGGGATTTCTTACACAAAAGTACGAAACACTAGATTTTATTACAAAAAAGGTACCCCGGGATTAAAGTTTTTACGTTTGGCGATCAAAAAATATATCCAAAATTAATTTCACCTAAATATCTTTTCTCAAGTTTTTCTCAACTGGAAAATGGTAATCAATTCTTGATATTCCCTTCACAATTTACATATCTATTGTAATGTAATTTCTGTAAAATTGTCACCAACATGCCTCTTAACAGTATGAAACTTATGTGCTAACAAATAGGATGCATTACCATACTACGGGCTATTTATTGACTAATTAAAAGATTTTTAGGTACATGTGCTACGGAGTAATTTAGACACGGTATAGTCCAACCAAAGCGTTTATGATGTCATGAGCTACATAGTTGAAAAGGCAAAACATAACAAATTGATACAGTGTCAAAACAAAATAACCCCTAAAAGCGGCTCCCAATTTTAGATCTTGAATAAACATATATGAAATTGTTAAATACATGTTTGGAAAGTATTTTATTCAGCTTTTCAAAACAGCAAACCCGTTGAATTGCGTGGTTTCCAACACTAATGACGTTTTAAGAAGCGGCCAGGGGCCGACCAGTTAACCTCGTCAATCAAGAAGATATGGTATGTTGTACGCTTCTATTCCGTTAATGTCGTTATTTAAGATTATATAAAAAAAAAAACGATTTCTGCCGCCTCGAGTTTTGTTGCGTGCGCGTCTATAGGCGCTCGGTCTGTAATTTTGGGACTTAGAGATTGCAATGGAAACTTCATAGTTGGCCTCTAAACTGCGATTTACACGGTAAGTATATGGGTACCTGGTCGGCCCCTAGCCACTTGTACTTACTGAGGTTTGTCCGTGTTTAAAATGAAATGCCATAAATTGACAAAGATGGAAAAACATATATTTTAAAAAAAAATCATTAAATGCTTCTTTGATCAATTGTTGCTAATATATGTATTTCCTAAAATTTTGACCACTTTCCGACCAATTTCAATGTCATTTTTTGGCCACCATCGTTTATTGTTGTTTTTAAAATTCGAAGAGTATAGTTTTTAAATACACTTTAATTCAACATAAATCACCTTCACAACGTCACTAAAGAATATAGCATAGTATTAGTAAGCTGTAACACACCAGGTCAAACACATAAAGTAGACGTTAGGGGATTAACAGCAAAGAGGGTCAGGCGAAGAGCGATTGATGTGATTCATAGATCATGTCATCACAGTCATTGATGCGTCGGACAATCAGGATATAAAAGAGACAATAGATATATTACGCTTGTAAGCCCCACAATCCAGTCATCTCTTTCAAATCAATGCCCATTTTCTTCTTAATTGCTAGTGTTAGATTCATCTCAACACCTCGAATTACCTGTGCTTTGTGAACATACACTTAAGCCATTTTAAAGCGGTCGTGAGATGTCATTTGCGACTATTTTCAGACCTGAAAAAGAGTCGGATCTCGACTTTTATTAGTCAACAATACATAAAAATCACTAAGCAGAGGGTGCTTTTAGAACATTGTGATTCTGTCTAATAGCTTCTTTCTTGACGGCCTCATAATCTGTCCGTCTTTGCTTGGAGACCCTTAATGCCGATTCCAACTGAGGGTCCTCGGTGAAAGTGCAGTAGGCCATGGGCCAGGGGCGAAAAAGATGCTCGGATAGGACCAAGGTGGGCGCACCCCTGGAAGTACATAATTCTTCCGAAATAATTGTCCAAAATTATAGAAATCAGTTTTACGGTGTGTTCTTCTAGTATGTGCACATTCTCGAAAATGAATTAAATGTCGATCCTCAATTTCTTACCTAAATATCAGTGACTACGTTATGTACACCATGAATCAATTACTTCCAACCAAATAATGGGGATATTTATAAATCCGCTCGGTAATGTCAAAGACCAAACACTTCACATTGTTCCTTTTTCATCTGGAACTGAGAGCCATTGTTATTATCCATGTACTGAAAATATTGCAGGTTGCTATACCATCACCTTCGATTTGATTAATCTATTTTTCATGACGTGAACACAAATTACTTGTCCTATTTCATGAATAAACAACAATAGAGGTTCCATTCCACTGGTGGTGTTCAATTTTTTCCTTTGACCTGTATTCATCCTTAATCGAAAGGTGGCAAGCTCATGAATAAAAAAATTGTTTGGCAAACTGGTGACCTAAACATCTTTGTGAAAAACCAAACCCGTAACTTGCGCCGTAAAACCCCCTTTTCCTATGCAATTTAATTGCTTTCAGAGCAGAAATCGAAATCTTGACCCATATGAAATGCAGGTGACCCGGTGCCGAACACAAACTTTTAATTGAATAGAAAAGAGGTCCAAATTAATATTGATTAAGTTATGGGTGTGGGTTCGGCACCACGAGGTTAGGTCATAGTTGACAATCAAACTCTTCATGATTTTTTGCTCATCTTCGTTTTCTTTTTGAATAAATGATGAAATTGACGATAAAGTATTAAAAACTCAAGCAAAGTTGAGTTTTATTTTCTTCGGAATGAGAGGCTGTAGCTCAATCTTAACCGGGCGGCTGGAACAATTCAAAAGCTTTAAAGTCATGGACAATAGCAATGTTTTGCAGTCCCAGGAATCTGAACCCCGTTGTCCTATTCATTCTAGCATAACGAGCGGGATTTACTTATCAATAAGACCATTATTGGTGCCTGGAGTCATGGAACGTGGGTACATCTCTTGGTCATTGATATTCAGGGAAAAAAGAGATGACATTTAATTCATTTTCACGAAAATGTTGAACATACTCAGAAGTGAGAACACGCGTAGAACTGATTTTGATAATTTTAGGACAATTTATTAGCAAAATTAGGTACTTTTACGTCACCTTTGTAAACGCTGAGCTCTTGCCCCACTAGCTACAAGTGCACGGAAATGTGCAAGATCCCCAGGCTATCTCTTGGGAGTAAGTTCCTATCAAAAGTTTGAAAGTTGGGTCTTCGTAACTGCGTTCTCGTGTGATTCAAATGTGCCTGACTAGATGACTACACAGGATGTGGTTCATTCAGCCGTGACATCCACAGCTATGACATTCAACAGAGCATCTCAACACGTTTCTTCAGGTATTTTGGGTGGTAGATGATTGATGAGCTGGTTAAGTTGTGGCAGACTGTATTGTTGCAGAAGAGCAAACTTCCATTGACCAGGAATTAGGTGTTTCCACAAGGTACTGCCGGATCATTGATTGTGGATGGAGGAATTCTTCCTGACTCAGACTTCCATAGCAAAGAGAGTTGAGCTTTGTAATATATGAGGCAAGTGGAAGTGATCCCGCAGATACAACGTCCCAGTTTTGCAGTTCTATCTGGGTAGCCATTGGAGGCCTTTCATCATGAGGTAAAATTTGCTAAGAAGCACTATGTTTCTAGAGAATTGGTCGGTTGCTACTCCATATATTAGTCTTGGAAGGACAGAGTGTAGATAGTGATGCGAGTTGCTGTATAAACGCTGCACCCATTACACGTACCAGATCTTCTGGCCAGTCTCGGGTATTTTTTTTTTTTCCATTCTTGTCTTTTCATTGATAGTGCATTTGCAGTGCCTTGCAGAACTCCTAAATGTGTTGTTTCACAACTGATAGTCCTGGTTGGTAATGTTCAATGTAACACAGTTCCCGTATGAATTTTGGTGCTAAGGTTGATTTTCTTGCTGTTTTTCAAGTCAATAGGGACCGAGAGTCAGAAAATTGATGGTGGGCAAATTTTTCGGATGCTTCCACCCCTTCAAGGGGAAAAAGTTACTACAGGGAAAAATTTATAATTGAGTCAAATTGCAACATGAAAACGGCCGTGAAGCCCTATGTGAATATGCGTTCACTGATCCCTAAATCTTTCAGTCCTTGAAAACGTATGGACTATGCGCATTGTTTGTTGTTATAATGAGGCCGGGGACTAGGCTACAAATATAATTAATGAGCCCTATATAGCGTGCCGTGTGCAAATGTGTCAAGGGTCTACATGGTCTATGGGGGTCACCATAATTTCCTGGATGTCGCTATGGGGATATCAAAAAATCAATTAAAAATGCATTTTCTGTTTCAGTGTGACACAAGGAATCATTTGACAACCCTTTCAACATTTCCCCCCAGGGTGGACCCTTAACCATTACGCTGGCTATACAGCTTAAACTAAAGGTTGGAACCTAGGCAAATATATATTTTTGTTACCCTTATGAGGAGACGAACGCGTTAGTGTACATTAAAACACAATTTGACTCGATTTTTAAATTTTTCCCTGTACTAACATTTCCCCCTTTGAAGAAGTTGGCATCAGTCTGAAAATTTGCCACCCATCATGTTTTGGACAGTTTGGCCTATTAAAACCCAAACGGCAACAAAATCAATTTTACTGTCTGTTCAATTAACTTAGATGTGTGGTTTTTATTAATTAGTTTAAAAAATACGCACGTTCGAAATTAATCACGAAAGAAAGTGTTGGGTATCTTTGGACCTAAAACGTTTTTTACATGGACCCACCAAGAAATGCGGACATTTTAAAACCTTCAAATCATTGAAATTGGGAAGTTCGCCCTCGTTTTGAAAATGAGCGAATAAGGTTTGGTACCATTAGTAATTACGATTTGTGGAAGGTTCCATTGACTCCACTTTGTAGGTATATAGTCCACTCAATCTATGAAAAAAACTACGTACACCTGCACAAAATTGCTACAGGTTTTCTTGCTGTAACTAGCTGTACAAACCCTCCCAACAACATATCAAAAAGGTAGGAAAAGGGAAGCCTGGTAAGACTGGGAATGCATTTGTCGTACGTGGACGTATACGCCCATTATTTCGACGAAGGTATATAGCTCATAAATGCTGTTTAGGAAGATTTTCCATTTTTTCTTTAGTATTTGAATATGTTTTGCATGGCTATGCCTGCAAGGTGTGTAGCACTTGCAATTGATATATTAAAAGTGTAAAGTGATGGTAATTATTCAAGATGGCCGCATTTTTCCCGCCAAAATTAATTTTGCATTCTAGATGTTGTCGGACTGCAATCGGATGGGGAGATCTTTATTTAGCAAATTATTATCAGAGAGTATTTATTCAAACACCTTGGGCCAACTAGTGCCGGGGGCCCTCCATATGCGAAGTGATGGGTATATGTGCCTCGGCCAGGTGAAAAATAGGGTCCTTTTCCAGGTCCTTCAGATATAAAATGCTGAATGAAATGGGGGTCATCCACTATGAAACTCTAAGGGGGCCAATGATGTTAAAACCTGAAATTAAAATAGGAAATATCTCTTTTTCAGAGTTCAAATGCATGCGAATTATAAAATTGCTGCCATTGAAATTATAAATTTGTTAAAAATGTGCACGTAGGGTGCGAAAATTTTGAAATTTGGGTGTTCAAATTCTTTAAAAAAGGGTAATTTTATGCAAACTTGTATAAATAGTGGCTAAAAGGAAAGAAGAAAATAGGGGGTCATGTGTAATCTATGTGAACATTTTAAAAAGGGGGTCATTGGTAATAGGCCCTGGGTAATAGGTAGGACAGTAGATAAAAAGGCGCCAAGTCTAGGACGTCACCAAAGCAGGATCTCACAGACCTTGACTACGCAGCTCTAACAGGGGGAGGCATGTCTGCTGCCACAAGATCTTTTTTTTTTTTTTTTTCCTACAAAGCATCATTTGGAATGCTGCAGATAAAGTCAGCCTACTACTAAAGCAAAGAGACGATCATGACCGTCAAATGAGGGAAGAGAATCAGTCAAAATATCTGCACTACAAACAGTACCCAACTCAACAAAGGTTAGACCTCAAGTACTTCGGGTCCTATGTTGGACAGTGAAAAAAGACTCAAGAGTTAAAGGGCCGTGGCCTGGTCGCTAATAGAATCGTCCGCATACTCCCAAGATTTTATCGGAAATGGTCAACCTTTTGGTATTTGAAGAAGCTATATTTTTTCTCATTTACCCGTCTGAAATCTTAGGGCTAAAGGTATTGGTTTGGAAGTTATGTTCAGCGAAAATGTACCCCCATTTCGGCGGACCGATATTATTAAAACACATATAGGGCTAAGAAAATCATATTTTTAGCTCCTCACAATGAAACGGGTTGAAATATCAGGCAAAACTTTTTACAGATGGGGGTTTAGAGGTGACGACCATTCTATCAAGATGAAAAACTTTATTTACTAAATCGGATCGTCCCCTTCTATATATTGTATAATAACCCGGAAATATAGGCAAAATGGCACATAAGTTTTATGCAAATTAGCATGTCTTGCCATTTCATGTTTTCTACCTTTTTGGGATGTGTTCGGGAGGAGTTCTATACAACAAATTACAGCCAGAAAATCTTCTGTAGCATTTTTGTCCAGGACATACCGTAGATTGAGTGGAATTAATACAGTTAAAGTTGTCGGAGGAGGATGGATATGATTCGATCAATATGGTCCGTCACTGGTTAATAATGCCATCGTGCGTCAACAGGATCAAATCCGAATTGTTGTTATTGCAGTGATTCTTTGCAATATAAGCAGATGATATCCAAGGTTCCGCACGCCATTACTTGAATGGACGGCATTCCATGCAGGAGAGCTGTATGATTCCTTTGTTTATAACATATGTATAAAACAGACAGGGACCTCTATAAAAAGTACATGTATTTCAACGATGCATTATATGCCCATGCATGAAGCACGCGAAAACACCTGAAACTCAACCCAGGACATGGTGTTGGGGTGTTATAATAATTATAAAGGGCTGTTTGATATTAGAGTGTATCAATGCGCATGGCTACAGAGCGCATTAGCTCTGTAGCCATGGTGCGTATGTTCAAGGGTATTAGTTTGTAGAGATACCTTGCAGGGGACAAGTTTCTGGGGGTTTGAGTTATGCACAGGTAATTTAACGGAAGCATGATTGATGTTGAACTTCATATTTTTTTTCTTAATTTCATCATGATATTACTCAAGATCTTTTGAACAAAGGTTTAAAGATGATTTTTTAATGTCACTGGGACCGAGGCGGATCCATAGTAAAGGCATGTAGCAGTTTCACAATTACCGTTTGGAAATCCCCAATGCCCAAATCGAGCAGATCGTTGTCCGTACCCTCCCGGTACAGAACCACGTGTATAGTCTTACAAATCTTGATCGATGACGCTGTGACAACAGAGATACAGGAAGGCTTGCTGCTGTGCAGTATTGTAGTTATAAACAGTAATGAGATGAATAGTTTGGTGTCACGTGTCAGGTACCAGATCACGTGTCAGGTATCAGATTCAGTTTGCTGTTCGGGGGGCGACCGATATATAATAAATCCGATAGTTAAATCAAGGTCTGTCAATGACCCTCTCTGCCCAAAGTGCTATTATTTTTTTGCAAAAAAGACACCGTGTTTTATGTCTAAACAGTACAAAATTACCTTTTGCCCCTTACTGATTAAAAAAAAACGACGTACGATGACGATAATCGGTTGCTTGTTTCAAATGTAGGGATACGTACGTCATTTTTACCTGAATGGGTTCCCACGACAAGCAAAATAATAAACCAATCATGCCGTGACGTCATCCAACTCTTTATTTTTTCAAAAAAATTGGCTGTATTCCCATATAAAATTCCTTTTTTAAGATTCAACATCTGTATATTGTTCTTATAATAATTAATATTCAATTGTCCTAGCATAAGAATGAATGTTGATAAAAGATGGGTCCATATGTCTAGAAACTGAAACATAGTCAGCCGGCTAATACCTTACCGGGACTGAATGAGCAGAAGGATCCCCGTAATAGTTTGAGGCTACAGCCACTGCGCCGCGGCTGCGGGGGGTATGCGTCAAGGTCCAAGGATCAAATCAGTTCGTATAAACGCTTTTGAAGCGCCCCTATTCGTGAATGGGTCTGCCAACAAAGTTTCAGAGTCAAAATTCAATATTACCTGGACCCCAGTTGTTTCGTGTGCCAATAGAAACAGTGTTTGTAAATTGAATAAAAACCAAAGAAGAATAGTGTTTTCAAGTGGAACCCAAGGATTTGATTGGGTTCCAATGATGAATAACAACTTTTCTTCGTTGATTTTTTTCGAAAGAGTTATATTTTTGGGAAATTAATAATAAAAAATCTAAGTAATTGAACAGACAGTAGCATGAAAATCCTACAGGAATGCACACCAACCCACACTATGAGCTTCACAAGGGTGTTAAAAATCATAAGAAACAAAGAGGGCGGTCAGTGCTGCAGTTTTATATGGTAGATAAGAACGGGACACTTTTGATGCATGATATTATACCTAATCGTCCTTGTATAGGGCTCCACTATGTCAAGACGTTGTTGTGCTTTCTTCATAGCCTGTCGACAATAGTACATCATCAGCTACGTGGGCAAGACAATGGTAGGTTACCACATAGTAGACTGCAATAAGATCTCTCCAGTTTGATACAGCAGGCAAATTGATTGAAAACCAAGAGGTTCTATAAGATAGAGAGGCAAACTATCGTAATCTTTAGAAATTCACCGTCTCGCATTTTTGCCGACCACAAAGAAAACATAGAGTCCAACAATAGAAAGCAATGGCTCCTCCGCTTATTCAACATACTGTGGGTGCCGTTTGCATATCCACAATCGGTAGTGATACAAAAGAATGTATGTGTTAGAGGTGCACGGCTGGAATAATAGTGTGACCTGGATCATTGTGCTCAGATACTTTTTCTCATAAGGCAATGCGCGCTAGGTGAAAAGATGTATTCATTGGGCGGTTTCTTTAAAATCAAAGGACGGAACTGAGTGTTTTTCAAAATTCATTGTGTGTGCGCCATGGGTAGGACAAAATTTAACACCAAATTAGTCACCCAACATCCAACAAGATTATTTTGGCGGATCGTTTGTATCGAATTGACAATAGGTGTGTATACAAGCAACCAATGAGAATTATTCCGTGCAATATTCAAAATGTAAGCGCCCAGCACGGACGACTGGTTTTGAATGCGTTCACCCCCTTGATGAAAACTTTGTTGAAAAAGGGAGATCCCTTCCCTCCTTACTGTATTCCTTGTCTAATAGATAATACGCGACTTACATTCTCCCACTTCACAGCATCTTTGATGATTTGATTGATTTATTAAAAAAAAAAAAAAAAAAAAAAAAAATTACATTAATATGACACAAGCCTATACAAAATAAAAAGTTGTAGGTACACAGGGATTACCTTAAGCCCGAAGGCTTATTTCCAATGGGGTCCTTGCTATACATTCAAAAAACAATACACAAAAACATCCAAAAACAATGATTAATATAATTAAGATGACAATGCACCTTTAAAATAACAAAAAAACTAAAAAATCAATAAAATAACATTTACAAATTAACAATTAATATGATTTAAAAGATGGCTTTTACAGATTTCTTAAAATTGGACTTGTTGGAAATGGTTTTAATTGCACATGTATTTCAGCCCAATAAGGAATTAGATATTAGCGGTACCAGTGAGGCAGGAGCACACTGTCTTTTGGGATGCAGATTAAGGCCAGTATAGAAAATCTTGCCACACAGTTTCAAATGCTTTTTCTTCATCAAGAAATGTTTGTAATTGTCATGGATTTCTTGTCCCTATTTTCAGCTTAAGAGAGTAGAGGCTTGCAGCTAGGATACAGGTACCTGAAGTAAACCCAAATTGGAGCTTTGATTGCTTTTCAATGAAGTATGGGTCCATTTTCTTGGTCTGGATATCCACTAACAGGGGCGGATCCAGGATTTGAAAAAACGTCAAAATTACCGGGGGTGAAAGGCTAGTTAACTGGTCCAAAATACTCAAAAGGGCTGATTTTCCAACGAATTTGCAGAGTTACCGGGGGGCGCGCGCCCCCTCCACCCCCTCCTGGATCCGCGCCTGACTAACACTTTCCCTATAGTAGATGTAATTGTTATTCCTCTATATTTGATGGGATTCATCTTAAAGAAACTATCAGTCGTTTTTTCCCAAATTAAAAATGCCATTTTGTCTCTTAATTGCTAGGTCAGTATATCAACACCTTATATTACTTTTATTTGTGAAAAAACCAGGACTTAGGCATTTTAAAGCGGTCTTGATCTGAAGGTGCCATTACGACTATTTTGGGCCTTAAAATCACAATATCTGACAAATACAGTGGTTGTGCTAGCCACTTACAGGTGGTCTTTTACTACAATAATTTCCAATACCACAGTGCAAAAGATGGACGGTAGATAAAAAAAAAAATAGGGGCGCGCGATTTTAATGTGCAGAAATCGTGATAGTGTCACCATATCATAATTCATTGGAGATCAGTCGTTAACTTATTTGATATATCATTTACATTCACTTCCAGTAACAGATAGAGTAGTGTCATATGCTTACATTGAGATCTTCAAGGGTGACAACTTTATTCATACTGTTTAATGAAAATGATAAAAAGTAAGGGGACAAGAATACTGCCTTGAGGCACACCTATTGATACACTATTTGATTCAGATAGACAATTTTAAAAACTTACTCATTGGGGTACGGACATGATAAATTATGCGTGAAACCAACGAGGGCAGGTTTGAAACACCCAAGTTGGAGGTTACATAAACATAATATCGTTGATTTACCGTGTCAAATGCCTTTGCGAAGGTCTAGTAAAAAGCAACACCGGTATTTTATAGAGATGCTATAACGCCATGCTAGAATTAAGTGGTTTTTTTGGGGGGGGGGGTGTTGGGGGGGGGGAGGGGAAAACCTATATAATCTGCTGCTGAATCAACGTATTAATTTACACTGAGCAGGAAAACTCAGTATGCTTGTGGGGAGATTCAAGCGTAATTGCCCTTTGGAAACAGGGTTTCCTCGTACCCTTCTGATTATAGTCATTAGTATGTCCTTGTAGACCGGCAGCTAGGTTTTGCATAACGAACGAGATACCAATATCTGAAGAAACTAGAAAAATTCAGAGGAAAAAAGTAACTTTGCAAATATGAATTCTGCCGGAGACCTGCGGCTGCGTGTGGCCCCAGTGAGAGAGGTTAAGTTACTATGGGTGTCAAATGTTGAACTGTTCTAAACCTATGAAATATAGCTCAAATCATTCTAGGAACCAGGAGGCAAAAAAGCCAATGGGATCACATGGCGTCGCGGTGCCTCATTTCCAAAGATATGGGGAAAGAGGCTAAAGGTCATTTGTTGTTGCAAGAAAGGTCAACGTTGCATATCCAGATTACTTTGTAAAAAAATATCAAAAAATGTATTAGTCTTTTTTGAATTATTGCATGGGTTGGTTCCGCTTCAATAGTAGGGGTATAATGTCCTTTCCCGCCATAGAGTCCTCCAGGGAATTGTGTACTCCCTCTCTATTATACAAGAAGGTGGCCGAAAGTGCAAAGTATTCATATTGGAATCGGTATCTTAAACTTTTTCAAAATTTTTTTACAAAGAAATCTAGTATTGCAAAGGGTGACCTTTCTTGAATAAACCAATGACGGTCTTTAGCCTTTTCCTAATATCTTGGAAAGGAGGCCCACACGCATGTGACGCATTGAACTTTTTTAGGGCTCCTGTTCCTAAGGAATAATTTGAGCTATATTTCGTACGATTACTAGCAGTTCAAACATTTGACCCGCATAGTAAAAATTTGCAAAAGGGATATTTTGGCTCTGAAGTTCCCCGTGTGTTCAATATTGGTATCTCGTCCAGTTGATCAAAACCGGCGGGCTGGGCTGCTCTATTTGTCCAGTTTGAGTTTCTCATGGTCATCTCTGGGCGGTGTCTGAGATACTTCGTGCTGACATCGTTTGAAATCTTCGTCACAGGTACATGGCAGAGGCATTAGGACACTAATATCATTGTCATCATTTTTTTAGGAATTATGTAAAGCCGCCAGTCGACTATCAATCATTAGGCATTAGTGTCCATCTGGCAAAGGTAGGTGGGCTATCAGTCCTTACAATTCGACATAGTCGTGGGTGGACTATTTAGTCCTTAGGATGAAAATAATGGCACATTTTAAGAGCGTCCCAATTTTCAAATTGGAGATTTTGCAAATTTCTGTTTTTGGTAATATTGTCCCCTAGTCAAATAACCTGGCGAACGACCATGCTCATAATACGTTTGTCATAAGAACGATAATTGTGTACTTAGAATTGGATCCCGATTGTACACGCGGAGCGGGGAAACGCTAATTTATGTCCGTTCATGATGAAATAGTGGGCACCTCACAAAATGACCTATAACTTTACTTGCCTGAAACCGACGGAATGCAACTATGAAGAGCGTACACGTACATGGCAATTTTCCGGCTACTTCATATTGAAGGACGTTTCCAGGCAGTCCCTTTTGCGACACACTAGATATTTTGTGGCTCTACCCTCCAGTTTTTTCATGCCAACTACCAATGCAACTGTGGGCAAAAAATCTTACACAAAATATTTGGAACATTGGTGACGCTCTTCAAAAATAGGTGCTGTTATTGGTTTAATGTCCTGTCAGAGGTGGACTATCATTCCCTTGGAATTATTGTCCAAATCCCGAAGTGGACTATAAGATCTTAGTGTCTAGTCCGAATGTGGGCGGACTATTAGAGGTGGACTATCGGTCCCTAGGAGATTGTGCCTAGTCCAACGTGGAATGCAAGTACTGATGGATTAATTAGGTCCAATGTATATGTGGATATAAGGTCCAAGTTCGGACGTGGACGGAAAGTTACTGAGGAAATATTTCCATGTTGTAGGTAAACTAACGGTCTTAGGATTTGTTTTCAAGTCTGAGGAATATAATAATCTACATATAAGGATTTTTCATTATTAAAAAAAAAATCATTTTTTTAGAGTCAGAAAAATGCAGTAACACAACTCAAAACTACATGACCCCCCTCCCCCAAGGAAACCACTTCCCGGTGGAATTTTGGACGAACTTTATATCACCTGTGGAGGAGTTCATAAGACAACCCCCAAAGCGCAATAAAAAATGAAAATTCTATTTGGCGGCAAATAAGGGGCAAAACATTGTTTTCAAAAACACGCGACATATGGTCAAAAAGACGGAAAATTCAAATGAGCTTGGGCGCTTACATCAAACTATTTGAAAACTTATTTTTTGTTGATTCTAACTCTAGAAGACCCAAATAACATATATTTAACACAACTTGGCAGTTTTAGGGAATCCTGTATTTTTTACGGGGGTTGCAAAATCACATCATTTTCCTGCATAGACTTGTACAGGAGTCTCACAATGAAATTGTTTGTTTCAGCACATAAAGGTTTAATTATTTTTTACTGTTAGTCTAATATTGTTATACGTATGTGTGAACAAATATCAGCAAAAAATATTTTTATTTTTTGATTTCTTTGATTTTTATAATATTTTTATTTTTTTTCCCCCCCGTTGTGGCCCAAGGGGGGGGGGGTCTCATGGGACGTCCTCCCTAATACTCCTTACGGCTTGGCCGATTTTATTTATTTTGTATGAAAGAAGAAGCGCATTTAAAAGTCAGACAATTACTAAATATAATATTTCGCGCAAAAATCCACGCGGCAAGGGGCGGGCCAGCGCGAAAACAAATTTGGAGGGTCCCTATAACTTCCGCCCCCCCCCCTTGGTCACGTAGTTTATATTAGATAACTTATGTTAGACTGGTGTCGTAATAACTTATAGGCAAAGGTGTGCCACAGATTGTAGGTAGCTCACTTCAAAATACTTAATTGTACTACGACTGCTGCTGTTGTTGCGGGCTGTTTCTATCTACTGCTACAGCTACTACTACTACTACTTACTACCGCCGCCGCCGCGCTGCCAGTGTGGTCATTTGTCATTGTCAGGTTGCTTAAACGCCGTTTTCATCAGGTTCCAATAAGACATTGCAGTTAACTAAATATCCTCAACTATTTGCGACAAAAAAGTTTAAACATTCTTTGATCCTCAATCGTACGTGGACATTCATTAAATACAATTCCTGGGGATTTTAGCCGTCCATGTCCAGTATTAACTCTGAAAACTATAGTTCTTCATAGGACCCATGAAAAGGGGGGGTGACTTGCCATTTGGTATAATCCCACTTGGTCTCATGGCATTTGGAAACTCCAATGGTCTAGATACCAATTTAGTCTAATAACCATTTAGACTACTAACCATTAGTCTAATAGGCATTAGTCTCATATTCTCTGCGTCCATCCAAAATCATCGCGTCTAATTATCCATATCGTCTATAATCCAGATCGTATATAACGATTTGGTCTAATGCCAATGGGTCGAATACCCCACATTGGGTCAAATATGCATTTTGTCTAATATCAATTTGGTCTTATACCCAATTGTTCTAATATCCATCTGGTCTATATTCCCGTCTGGTCTAATATCCATCGGTCTAATATACATCTGGTCTAATATTCATCTGGTCTATTCCATCTGGGCTAGACTACCCTTGGTCTAATACCCATTTGGTCTAATTTCCATTTGGTCTAAGATCCATTTGGTCGAATGTCCATCTGGTCCAATGGGTTTTAGACAAATAGATATTGAACCCCGGTGGACATTAGACCAAATGAATATTAGACCAATGATATTAGACCAAATGGAATCTTAGACCAGGTGATATTTTAGACCAAATGGCTATTAGACCATTGGGTATTAGACAAAAAAACCAAATGGATATTAGAGCCAAATGGGAATAGACCAATGGTGTTTGTGGTTATTAGACCAATGGTAGTAAGACGAAATGGGCATTAGACTAGATTGGCATTAGACAATGGCTATTAACATTTTTGATTTTTAGATAAATTTTTTATGTTAGACTTAATGGTTACTAGACAAATTGGTATTAGACATATGGGTTATCGACCAATTGAAGTTAGTCCAAATGCTATTAGACCAAATGGGATTGAACCAAATGCAATAACTCAAATAGGTAATATTGTCCAGTTGCACAATCGTCACAAGGACTAGTTATCCAGTGTCTTTTACTACGCGATTCTTACGTCAATAGTCTGATGGATAATGAAATATAAATTCTACAAATTTGCATCGATATGTTTTCCGAGAGAAAATACACCGATTTTCCTCGTTTGTCACGATTCAGCACGTTGAATGCTGCCTTTTTGTTGTTTTCGGGAATTCATATCGGATACTTTTATTTTTAAGTAAAGAAAATCTCCTCCGGATCATTTATTTCCTTTCTTTTTTTCCAGCTGGTCGACTCTTCCACAAAGATGGGAGAATCTCTTTTATAAATCCGCTAATCCATAAACACCACACACCTTCGGAAATGAAGAGATAAATAAATGAAACTCAAAAAATGCACCACCGAGGACTCGAACCAAGGCTTGAACATTTTTTCCGATTTTGATAATCTGTAAAATCGTATTCCGAACACGCACAAACCTCGGAACCTGAAGAATAAATAAATGAAACTAAAAAACATGCACCGAGGACTCGAACCTGCCAGTAATTAAGCTGCAAGTCTGAGATTTCGAATTCACCGCTAGAACACGAAGGCGATTGACAGCCAGGTTTTAACATTAAAAGAAATATGTTCATATTTGAATATTTGAAAATTTGGTAGTGGAAGTGAAAGCTTAAGTAACGTAATTACATATAAATCAAAATAAGTTGAAAATTGTCCACATTTGTGAGTATTTTGCCCTTTTAGTTTTCCGCCCAATAGCTTACTCGAAAACGATTCCGACAAATCCACAATCGCAGGCAATGGTGACGTCAAAGTGAAGACATCCATAATTTAGGTCGTTGTGACCATCATATCGCCGTGTGCCACTTTCCTATAACTGCTATCGATGTGTTTTTATATCAATAATAATTAATACAACAACGAAATGAAACAAAATATGTCCTTCGGTAACTATTTTCTAAATTTTATTATGACTTTTCAGTAATCCTCAATATTCCAAGTGTCACAATACAATTCAAGTCACACGATTGTTTTTGGTCTCACTTTGGACGTCACGAGGAGAGCAAAATGGGCGCTTTTTAATCAAAGAAGCCGTGGCGAAAAATCCGCCGTTTTCTTCGTATGTCAAAAAGCAAAAATTAAAATGCCTCTATTTTGTTAATTACAATCCATTGTATTATTTTTTTTTCGGGTCGGGAATCGTGATGTATGTACATATATTTTATAATGTAATTCCAACTGAGCTGAACAAAAATCTTGAATATTTCCTTTAAAATCAATATTCATCTCATAATATTGCATGACCTAACAGGGTTATAATATGAAATATCTATAAAAAAAAAAAAGACTAACAGATAGACGGTGGTTGTTGTTAAAGAAGGAGATTCAGGGTGCGTTAGAAAGAGAGAAGGAGAGCGGTGGGAAGAGGAGAAGATTGTTCATGATCATTGGAGTACTCATGCAAGAAAACACCATTTTCATGCTTATTTTCATCAGTAGCACGATGTAAGGAGGCCGCCATGTTCATCATTTAAACGGCCCACAAGCTGTGACCTTCACTCGTGTCATTTGTGTGTTCACCGAAGTTCGAAGAATGGCTATGTGGCAGACTGACGGAAGTCACGTGATTATATTTGCGCTGGGCTTCTGTTTCGGTATTGCGTGCGTCGTTGTAAATATAGCACAGTGAACTCAGATTGGCAGCTCCCATGATTGCTTACAGTCATATACATTTATCGAAATCTGGATTTTTTCATTACTCCACTGCCATGAAAACCATCTGTACGTCTTATTTAGGCATTTGATTATTTTCATGATGCCGAATATTCATGCCAATACATTTCTTTCTATAAATGAATCGCACCTTATACCATAAACTTGTGTGTGCATAACATTAATTTTTTTCATTCTCAACATCAATCTTTTTCACCACATGTTTTATCACTTACAAGACATTTGTCAAAGATTTGATAAACAAACAGACTTCGTAAATATTTTACATGGGCACTTTAATTTTAACCTATTTTAAGCCTAAAGCAGAAACCATTTTCTCTGAATAGTTCATTGGTTTCTGGGTCACTGCATCGTATCTGAATCGAAGATTTCTCCATTTAAAACTTTAAATTGGATCACGGGGTCCTGTGGACCGATTTCGAGCGCCATGTTTTAACACGCTAAATTGTTTTGCCCCAATTTTATATGGTATTCCCTTTTGGACCCCCCCCATTTTGATCGGTACAACAGATTGTAATTTGTTTCTGTTATGTGGTCGCGTTGAGTACCCCCATCAACGAGTTTTGGTAAAAAAAAAAACAACAACGACAAAAGTGTTTTTTTGGGGGGAGGGGGGAACTTGGGCCCCCCTAATGCACCAAAGCGAGTGCAAAAGACCTTATGCACTTAGTTTTAAACAATCAATGCTATCAAGCATTGGGACCAATGGCCTCTAAATCTTTGAAAAAAATGGCAAATTTTAATTTTTCTTTTTTGGTTTTTTTAATCTTTTTGATACATTGCTATAACTTTATTTTTTTAGATCATTGCGTACTTTACCATTTCTTTTGACAAATATCAGAGTATTGTGTGTGCTGAATTCTTTTGACAGAAATTGATCACGTCATCGTGTCCTGAACTTTTGTTTTGGTCGAATGCACTTCCGTTCCTGTTTACGTTTTTTATTTTTTGCAGTATTATAAAATAACATACTTTAAATTGGTATAAATTAAAAACTATTTATTTTGCACACACAACATCCAAATGGGGATACAACGAGTTTCTTTACAAAGACCGTGTTTTTATCCCCACTTTGGTTGTGTGTGTGTGCAAAATAAATAGTTTTTAAATTTATTTTCTTTGATGTAATACACTGTTGAATCTCTTTTTAATCCATCCTTCGTTGCCCTGGCTGCGTTGGTACTTGTCTGGCACTACGCTAAGTTTTACATTTAAAATTGGAGTTTTGAATGGGTTCTAGTACTTTGTGTCAGATCATGTTCAGAATTCATGAAACAGATCTTAGAAAATTTATTTCCATATAAATTCATTTAGTGATAATTAAGCTACATCACACGTCAAATCACCGAAAAAATGTGTAAACTTAAAATGTGTGAATAGTTGTTAAAAGTGTATGTCACTTTTGCTCTGTACACTGAGTGTAATTCCCAAAATTTACCTTTAGTGTCATCATCAATTCTATAGGATGGGTTTTAAAATAAAGATCTGCAGTTTCTGAAATCGACAACAACGATTTAAACAAATAATTCATTTAGGATCAGTAGCTGGTAATTATATTTTTTTAATTTTAAGTTCAAGAGCCGTGCCGTGAGATAGGACACAATTATTGACTGCCTATTAGTGCAGAGTTAGTTAACAAAATAATTTCCATTTCACACTCCACAGGCAAGTGAAATGGAACACCCAAAATTTGTCCAAGTGATATATTGTATTATGTACTTTATGTACGTGCTTTTAAATTACTTCCCACTATTTTGATTATGAAGACTTGATTTTAAATACTCTCTACTATTTTGATTATGAAGCTGTGCAAGGTACGTTAAATTATACCTCCAAGCCGTAAATAGTTATACAAACTATATATGCCATGAAACTTGTTAAAACTATGGGCCCGAGGTGACTGCAATAGTGCTATTTTGCTGAGGGGCGTAGCCCCGAAGCAAAATAGCAACTATTGCAGTCACCGAGGGACCAAAGTTTAACAGGAGGCTCGAATAAGGCAGTCTAAGATTGTTTTATAACGTCCCTCCTATATTCATGTTCATGATTGATTAAAAGATTTATTACAAGAAGAGAGTAAAAATTCATACTTACCCATGTCATGGCAGCCATTTCTGCAGTCATGTCATTTCCTGCTTGCATTTCACCAAGTTCCAAATAGTTCCAAAAATTGCAAGTTCATTTAAAAGTTAAACACCTCAGTAACTTCCAAGTTGCAAAGTTATAAAATGCCAACAGTAAATTTTCAAGTAACCGTACTCGAAGACGGCATCAAAAACAAATTGTTCAAAATGTGATACGGCGCAGAAATTCCCAACTTCCAAATAGTTCAGGTTCCAATAGTTCCAAAAATTTCAAGTTTCATTAAAGTTCATTAAAACACTTAGTAACTTCCAAGTTGCAAAGTTATAAAATGCCAACAGTAAATTTTCAAGTAACCGTACTCGAAGACGGACTCAAAAACACATTGTCAAATGATACGGGAAGAAATTCACCAACTTCCAAAATAGGTCATGCGTTCCAAATAGTTCCAAAAATTGCAAGTTCATTAAGTTAAACCACTCTACAGTAATTCCAAGTGCAAAGTTAGAAAATTCTAACAGTAAATTTCCAAGTTCCAACGCTTTTAATCCACGTAAAAAATCCAAGATGTTTTCCACAGTTTGCAAATCAACATATTTACATTCTGAAGTTTACTGTGGTAAATTATTTGTTGTAAATATTTACCATACAGCCATGGAAGTTGAAGGCTGATGGGTTTTGGTTGCTGACACTGCATACGGTGTTACTAACATCCTGAAGAACATTAGGACACTTAGCTATGTCATTCAGAAGCTGTTCCACTTGGCTCAAGATAGCGGCCTGTCTCAACAACATTGCAGAAGGCTGGATTGATTCCCATTTGCATTGGACGGAGTACCTAGTGGTATTAGGCTCCATTTTCTGATTAAACTTTAAACAGATAATTTTCTCAATTTTTATTGGAAGAGTTTCTCACTGGAAAAAACTTTGTTTACTAGAAAAGGAGAAAGGGGATTCCCTAGAGTGGGTTTGCTAAGTGCACCTGCTTAGATTGCACAATGGAGAAGGGGGGAATTCCCCCCAAAGGGGGGGGGGGGGGATTCCCCAAGGATGCTAAAATTAGAAGCTTGTTTATGCTTAAAAGATCAAACATTGCAGGAACCTAGGAATTCCCCCACAAAGTTATATATATGAAGTGAGTAATTCGGGTGATGAATTCCGATTGGTCAGATAGTGTAAGTTATGTTTACATGAGACTGATGTAATGATTATGGTTAGAAAGGGGAATCTATCTGTGAGTAGTTAAATACTATCACGGAAGGAGGGGGGGGGCTCTTCTGCCCAGCATCCACACTAACAAGTAGCTAGCTAGAAGATAGTAGTTTTACTCTGCAGTAAGGAGCAGACATCAAGTTCCTAGTGCCAGGATATTAACCATGTGAGCAGAGTGCTGCAATTATTCTACTGTCATCTTGAAGCGAAAGTGATGGAATCAAAATGGATTCCAAATTGTGGGACAGATAGAAATCGTGGTGATTATCTTGGACGATATACTGTGGATTATGTGGTCGAGGGACTTAATGAGCTTGTCTGTCTTGAACTGCTGGACAAAAGTTATCTTCACAGGACTGAGAAGATTCCATGGAATATACTACCTAAGAGTTAAATTATGTGAACTTTTGCATACTGTCATTTGGGAGTCTTCGTTGTGAGGACATATTATCGTTGAACTGCAACGCCTTCACAGTAGGAGGTACTAGAACTCTTTATAAGTATAATAAATGTGTAATTATATGTAATTTGTTTTGTGGACATAACCAAAATCTTGAACCAATTCAAGTAAGATCATTAAAACTGTTTATTATATTAATCTAGATCATTTTGTGCACAAGGCCTCACTTATTTGTGTTTGAAAGGCTTCTGACCTTAGGCGTCCCCGAGACGTCATAACAACTAGCGATGGACCTGGTGGGCTCATGGTACAGTAGAGGGAGATGGAGTGACAGTACTACCTGTAGTTGATAGCAACTCCTTTGTTGGGGTAGCAGAAAATATGTCAGACATTTCCTCCTTCTTGTCTTCGCCCTAGTGGTAACGTAGTAATTAATGAGGTTTTCAGAGCGATGGACAGACACTGTCATAAGGTCACGGTGACGCATCCACCATGGTCAAGAAGCGTACAGTTTAGCCCCGCAAACGTGATTATAGTAGATTTCAACCCATAGTGTCACCTCTATGCCTTCCTACCACATAGTACTTTTCCGAAGGTAGTGCCTTGACTGAGGGGATGTGCCGTGGATGGAAAAATATAAAATTCCACGGAAAACATCTATCAAACATATAGTCTTATAGCAGAGAAAAATCAATCTGTGCTTAATAAAATCATTCAAGTCAGCGTAACGACATTTGTGGCAACATTAAACTCTCAATACATATGACTAATCGTATTCAGCTTAAAAAGGTATTCAATGTTAACAGGTGAGTTGAACGATACTGACTTTTGAGCGCAGCGGCTTGGAAACGGGAGAACACAAAAGTCTTTGCATTCTCATATGTAATATGAAAGCAGATATCTAGTTTGTTCAGAACAGGTGAATCAAGACACATATTTGCCTCCTCTCCAACTAATCCGACGCTGTCCAAAAACTTTTCTTCTGGTGACGATGGGTGAATCTACTATCGTATATTCTCTGGTGCAGCCTGCAGCTAAGCTGAGCTTTTTCATCTTCCCTTGAAGTGTGCCAAGGGGTGCATTATCATACCATACATCATCGGATTCTGAAACCTTATTCTTAGGCCCGCGCACATCACTCACAACTAGGATTCAATGCCTAGATACCCTTCATGTGCAACAGGACAACGAGAATTACCAGGAATACTATACATCCTACCTCTTGGCTCTTAACATCATCATGGCAGTTTTGTACCAGGTCTTTCAGGCTGAAGGACTACCCGTCTTTCTGCATCTGTGTGAAGCTGAACTGTTCACGGGTCTCATGATCCTCCAAGTTCTCCATTCCCCTATTGGCGAAGTTAAAATCATGTATCTATAAATACTTATCTTGCAAGCCACTTGCTGTTTCAACATTGAGATTACTTTGAATGCGGGTCCATATCGGGCTTGGGAGATTGGAGGGTGTTTCTTCACAAAGCCTTTCCATTTTGCTTCAGGGTATGCAGTAAAGCTTTGAATGTCTGTTTGGAGACAGGGACTCGATGACTTATTAATATCCATACCTTTCTTTTCAGAAATGTAGTGCCCAGACCAAATCTTAATCCTGGATAGATTTCTTGACCTATACAGGATTTCCTGACTTATTCCTCACACCAGCGTAAAATTTCGAAAGCAAGAAATCCAGATCGGCATGTTGAGTTGGTCATACTCGACGTCAGCCTGCCTTAAAAATATTCATCAAACACGACACCGCAGTGTAATAACTGCTTTTAGTGTGCACACTGTCAGCCCCCACGATGAAATTTGACATCTTCGTCCACTAAGAAGCTGGAAATCTGGCTGAGTGGTAGCAGGGCCATCACGACACGGTGGTACTTTCACCCGTATCCATTTTGACAATTTGCTTTTGATTTGCGTGGGAAATGATGTCGTCTGCGCGAGTAAGGTCAAAATATGTACACAGGGGCTCGGACATTGGAGAAATGTCAGCAGTTTTATATAGGAAGGTCGTACTATTTTCTCATCCCTAAAAAGGTGTCGCCAAAGTTCACTCTATCGATGTTTTATAAACTGTGTTGTGAGTAGTGTGCTAAAATTGGAAGCCGTAAATAGTCTTTTGGCAAGCACCGTAAATAGTTCTTGTGAGAGCCGTAAATAGTTCTTTTGAGAGCCGTAAATAGTCTGTTTCTGCAGAATGGTATGTTTATATTTAATCATGTGGTCCACTTTTAACCATCATGAACAACGAATATATGAAGTGACGTATAATAATACCGCCTAGCCGTAATGTATCTGACTTATGATATTGCGCATAGGTAAACTAGATTCCGAACCTCCGTTGTGTCTAAAGGCGACCTTGCCATTGAGTATTGAAAGACGAAACTTACCTGGGAATTTTATAATGAATAAAAAATGGCCTTTCTTCGAGCCACAGGCGTAAAAATATGGTACCTCGGTGACTATGACGCCTCCTCATGGAAACAGTAGGCCTATCTTATATGTCACTCGGGCTTCATAGTTTTTGTAACCAGAGCCTATCATGGAAGGATATATATATGCTGTGGTACTTTACACTAATATAGTAGTAAATATTGTTTAATAAAACGCTATCATACTAGCTTTTCATAGGCAAGCGTAGGGTGCAAAGGTAAAAACCATTTCAAGGCTGAAATTGGTCAAAAGTCATAATTACGGTCAAAATTTGACTGTTCCATTCCACTCGGCTTGCCTCGTGAAATGGAAAGGTCAAAATTTGACCGAATAATATTTTTTACTATCGCACTCTCGCATTCAATATCTGTTTACTTATTTACACGTAGGGAAACACGCAATATTGTTTAATATCATGATGCCACATGGGTTCTCTCAACGCCATGTTATAGATAGTATATAATAAAATGGAATGCCGAGAGTGTGATAGTATACAAATATTGACTGCTCATGATGGGATAATAGTCTACAGGACGATTGACCCGAGGTGCTGTCCAGACCGTACTATTCCCGCTACGAGCTGAGGGAAAATAGTACGGTCTCGAGATCACCGAGGGGCACGGAGTTGACTATGTCGAATAAAGGGCAGTTAATATTTGTTTTATATACTTAATAGATAGACCTTTCAGCTGCCGTAAAAAGACTACAGCTAGCACAGAACATTAATGCACCGGTCAAAAAGTTACTATACACAGGCCAAAAATTACTATACGGGTAGGAAACGTCTACAAATACTGGGCCAAAACGGTAATATACGGGCAAAAAAAATGTACTATACATTTTTCGCCAAACATAGTGAAACTATACCGTGTTGTGTGACTTTCATTTAACCAAAAAGATGAAAGGATTTTATATACGGTATATAAAAAAAATATAAGGAACGTATATTTTGACTTTTCATTTCACGAAGCGACCAATCCGGTCAAATTTAAATAGTCAAAATATGACCGAATGATATATGTTTTTTACTATTGCACGAATATAGGCAGTAAATTTTATTTCATATTCTGCATCACCTGGGGGTCTCTTTTCACCAGTGATTGTTAAGATATATAATAAAGCAATGGGTATATAGGATAGTACACAAATATTGAATACCTTAGGTGTGATAGTAAAACTATATATCACAACAGTCACTACCAAACACACAGGGCTCTAACAGATACAAACTGTTCATGTTCGGTGTTAACGCAGCATCAGAGATCTGCAAAAAAGGCAGTCGCTAGAGCTTGGTGTCTCCGTGGTGCCCGTTGCCGTAATGTTAGATGACATAATCGTCTTGGGAGAAACCAACAAGAACATGAATGAGAACTTGAAACGCGGTACTAGAACGGCTTTAAGCGAGAGCAATAGCGCGCTTGATATCCTGCGAAATGTTCTTTCTCGCAGCAAAGGAGTTATTTACGGTCATGTGTTCAGCGGAAGGAGTCGCGCCCAACCCAGAACGAAAGCTCAGCGTAGTCAAACCACAGTCTCAAAGCGCTGTTGCCCTTTATTATGACGCTGACATCAGAATTGTGATATTCCCCCATAGCTCCCCAGATTTGCTTGGATTGACGAGGCAAACAAGATTAAGTATCTGCCCAGGGACACAAACACTTGACTGCAGCGGGGCTAATCAAGATTTACAATGTTCTAGAATGCATGGTCCTGAACTTTATCCGATTGCGCCAAATGCGCTCTATTTTTTTTAAGTGCTGACACAACTTGTTGTAGGATAATAAACACATTTTGTTTATATGAGGTTATTTTATATGGAGGTTGAAAACCATCAGCACGATATGCTGCAAGGAACTTAGCTTCTATCATATCAATTGGAGTGGCACAGGGCTAGGATTCTTAAGACTACTATCAGTCATTTTCTGAGGAGATTGAAATCAGGCGACTGGAATAATATATTTGTTTTATGTTCTTATGTTACATTTTATAAGTAAGTCATACAGGGTGCACACCACAAATACACTTGCCATATGTCCAAATTGTCCTGAATCAAACGCTATTTTTCGCTAACGAAGCAACTCAGTTCCTAGCGACAACATTCTTGGAACTCTACACCTCGGCATACCATTCATCAGAAAAAAACACTATGGTGACACGCAAATTTGTCGAGTACTGGAGCGCGACGACTACGATGAGTGTTGAGTCCTCTCAAACTAGAGTTTCTAGTCCAAAGATCCCTGTGGTCAAATAAACACTATATTACTCAGCAGAAAGCTCACAGATTTGATCTCAATAGTTGTAGTTTCTATCTTAGAAAATATTCCAGCCCAAAAAAAATGACCCAAAAAAAAGTTGAATTTTAATAGTATTTTAATTTTAAACTTAAGGTATCACTTTTTGTTACTCTTTGTTTATTAACAACAATTCAGACAGCGGAGTGACAGACAAGCTCTTTAGTGGTTTGGATCTACATCATTACTTTCAGACGTTATAATCATAAAGTGATACCAATAGTACACACTTAACACAGCCCAACATGAGACCGTTTTTTTTCCCGTCGCCATAGACACACCAAGTCTGTTAGCTAGAACGTAAGAGAGCGGTCATGATTATGCCAGGGGGTGGGGGAATGGAGGATTTCAACCTTTTTCGGCAAACAATTTTCGACGTTCCCCCCCCTCGCTTCCGTTCACAAAATGTTCACACTCCCCCCTTGATCATGCTGATTCCCCATTTAAAGGTCAGGTTCCATCTCTCTCGTTAATTAAAAATTTCACGTTCCCCCCTCTCTCTTACAAAACATTTTCGGGTTCCCCCTCAAATCCTCCGTTCCCCCTGGCGTAATAATGACCCTCCCTAAAACAGAGGCGGATTTGAGCCCAGTGGTACAGGTTATATAAGACGGTGTACAAATTTTGTACATCATATAGTTTATAGTGAGATTTTGGTACTAGAAGAAAGAGTCATATTTTTCTCATCACACCAGTGAAACTTAAGGCCCAGGAAACCGTTCCTGGTGATGTTATGAACAAAAAACGCATAATTAACCATACGCTATCCTATGAACCAACTTGAGTACCATTTTGCTTCTACTATCCAATGCTGAAACCAATTTAACTCGAAATTTGTAATCAGATATTTTGGTAATATGCAGGAAAGGGAGAACCCCCTCCTTACCTCATCCCTATTCACCCATACTCCTTCTAGTATATATCCACTCCCTAGAGAAGGGCAGACTAAACTTCGATACTACGTCCCACCACCATGTGACCCCAACCAACGCCACTCAACCCCCACAGTTAACGCCCCCCTTCACCCCCCCAAAAACGACCCTTAACCAAACTACGAGAAAAACTTTCAATGAAAATCGGACCCTGATCGGTTCACCAATTAAAATTTTACGAGGAATTGGTTTTATTAATGATCAGTTGAAAATAGCTCTGACAAGTGTATACAAGTAGGGATGATTGCAGAATTGATAGGCAAATTTGTAGGGAGTTGTATCTGCGCTTTCATGTCGCGGATGCGTCCAGACTCTTTTGACGCCATCTTTATAGCTCGTATAATCTCAATATAGCACAAGGAGATTACACACGGATATACAAGGTGAAGCCAAGGAACACAGCAGATGAGAAATAAAAACCGTTTGAAAACCCTCGAATGGGTAGTAACTGACGATTAACGATATAATACCTGCCCATTAAGTTAAAGTTTTGTTCTGTTTTTGGGATTGCATGGTACAGGCCACAGTAGAAAATGTTTTGGTTAAGGCTAATGGAAGGCCAATGCAACTATGTGAGTTATCGTAAAATTTAAAGTTGCTCAAGCTAAGTAAGATGGAATACATATGGAAGTCTTGCCCCAAAGTATATAACGAAGATTTAATATACTAAGATTTCCTAATCCCTCAAACAAACCGTTGGCAATGTAAAAATTGTTTTTTGTCAAGTGAAAGGAAAGAGAAATTGTTCAGACCAGTCAAAACGATACTGAACATTTAATGTGACTAATCATTGCATACAACTCAGTGTATCGAGATTTTCTAGACCCCAAAACAATTTAACTTGTAAAGCCGTCAAGTAATTGTTATTCATTATACGTACTGTTAGCCTAGACAATCCGTGAAACAAACTAGCATCCAATTGTTCAAATGTTATCACATAAGAATATAATAGAGGTTGTGCCTGTTTTAATCGATTGGCTAGGAACAAAAGAATCGAACGGGTGTCCTGTACCGTAATGCAGTCCATTCAATTTAATGTTGCGTGCAACCCTGTAGTAGGGGGATCCATGGGTGGCATATTTGAGGAAACCTACTCAAGTACACTGTAAAAGGTTTGAGAAGTGTTTTTGGACAATTCGCGGGTGCCTCTCGTTCCTCTACTTGTGCCTGATTCCGAATATGCACAATGCAAATTGTCAAGTTGGTGGAAAGTTGAATTGAAAGGGGCATTACCCGATTTTCCTTATTTTTTTAAATATAGTTTTATGAAACCATGTGCGAGATCCACTAATTTAACTAAAGGGTTTCAAGAAGTGTTTTATGTCAATTGGAGGGTGTTGATTTCAAATAGACACCATACAAAATCACCACATTGGTGGAAAGTGGATTTTAAAGGGGATTACCCGATATACTTATTTATTTTTTAAATAGAATATGCCAAGACACACTAATAGAATAAAAGGTTGGGAAGTGTTTAGGTGAATTTGAGGGGGCTAATTTTGAATAGTCCCATACAAAATCACCCCTACGTTGTTGGAAAGTTGATTTGAAAGGGGAATACTCAATTTTCTTAGTATTTTTGAAAAAAAGGATTATCAGGGAAATAAATAATTTGAGAGCACATGTTTGTCTAAAACTGGTCATTAAGAATTAAAGGGCACTCTTCTATTGACAAATTAGATTGAAAAATCAAATATTAACTAAGTTAGAGTTGTTATAGCGTTAGAATTTGTTACTTTTTCTGCTCCAAAATGTTCCTTTATGTAGGATTTTCAAGAAGGATCGTATGTTTTCATCAGTTTCCAGAGAAAAAGAATGTGTTTTTATCATACTTCAGGTGATTATCATTACTTGTTACCAAAGTTAATAGTAATTGAAAGAAAACTGGCAGAACACTGTTGTAGTGTCTGATATGATTAAGTGCTTTTTAAAGTGGGTTGGGCATAAATAGCAATCAAACAATTTCTTTTTTATGTTTTTTAATTTTTGATTTTTACACAAAAAATATGCAAATTTTGTTGCGATCCCTATTAAAAGGGACGCATCCCAGGTTTTCCATGAATCCCAATTTCTGAAGAAAATGGTATCCCCTCGGACAAAACTACACTGACTTCACCAGCACATTATCTGTTTACGTTTGTAAATTTTAAAACCATAATAATTTACGACAGGGGAATAATGTGTTACATTATTTCAATGAATTATACTATATTATACAAGTTTCAAAACTGCAAAATTTAAAAAAAAAAAAAAAAATTATCTTGTTTAAGAACTATTATAAATGCATTAGAGTAATAATCATTTATCATTCGAGAACAAAGGGGCACTATAAACAAGATATGATTCAAACAGGTGACGTAACCAGCGGGAAGGGGCAACCCCAGTTCGATGTTTCCCTTCTGCTCCATGAAGCAAGGTAAGTACTGTTATTCGGGATGTGGTTTTGCTCTTCTCCCCCCCCCCCCCCCCCCACCCATGCTCTTGCCCCTGCATGCCTGCTCCTCCCCAAATGAAAATGTTGTTACACATGATACAAAATGGATCTCAAAAGGTTCCAGCCTGAAAAAAATTGTTCATATTGCGAGTGCTTCTCAAGATATGGTCACGGAACATTTAAGTCAGCAAAACAGGGGTTGGTACATTTTGTGACCCCAACTTTGTCTGGGACCCCGACTAAGATTTCAGCAACCTTGCGGAATAAATCACATGATACATGCACTTTATTCTGTCAAGGATATGAATTCTAAGTCGGATCAGGCAACGTGGGGTCACAAAATGTACCAACCCGACAAAACAGACTTGTCCACGGGCATCCATTGTCTTAAGGCTCAGCCACATAGCCGATTTTTTTGCTAGTAAAACACTTACCAGATGCTAAAGACTGGTTCGATTGGCCAATTTTCGAAACTCGTGAGCAGTTTTTTTTTTCATATGTAGTTTGGGTAAGGTCTGGGACTGTTCGAGGACTGAACAAGTGGCGTCGCGTAGCCAATACCCGTGATGATCTGTTATTTCATTGATGCTGTCGCCATTACTGCTAAGCGTTTCAGCACCCTTGTCTCGTTGACGACGCGGGAAACTCGCATACTAATCATCCCTGGTCGGGATAAAAATGTAAAATTTTGGAAAGTGGAACAGGACTGTAGCCGATTTGAAAAAAAATGCGGGGTGTGTAGTCGGGAGGTGGGTGGGTCGGGAGCTGTCGTGTGTGTGACATACCTTAGGAGTGTTAAATCCCCAATGCCCAAATCGAGCAGATCGTATCCCCCCTCCCCCTCCCTGACACAAGACAGAAAACTGGTATTTGCACAAACTGTATGCTATGGTTTCAGATTTGAAAAGCCGGGTTTCCAAACAATTTATGGTTTATCAGCCTCATGAAAATACCACGGACAGTCGTGCAGTTGTGCTAAAACAGTATTCTGTCTTGTGCCAGAGTCGGTGGCACTGTAAAACTGAAGGCCGTTAACATTAAAGACGATTTTACAGTTTCAACCTTTTCCCGGTGTTGGATGGGTCGGGGGGGGGGGGTGGCACTCGACAAAGATAGACCTCTTTTTTAAAGTTTTTGTCAAATCACCACCCTTTGTGCCAATAACCCCTTTTTAAATCTTCAGAGACTCCATAAAACCCCCATTTTCTCTTTCCATGATACCCACCTTTTTCACAAGTTTCCATAAAAGTATCCAACTTTTGAAACAATTTTAACATCCAAATTTCAAAATTTGCCATTTTTTTTTTTTACTTTTGAACAATTTTATAATTTCGTGGGAATTTGAACTCTGGAGAGACACACTTTCTATTTGAACTTCAGGTTGTTACCTAATGGCCCCCTTTAAGTTACACTGAATGACTACATCTTAGTCAGGCTGTGTACTGAATGACCCCTTATTTTTTGGTATATTTTACCGAAAGGCCCATACCTTTCACCCGATGGCCGAGACACATAACAGTCACTTCAGATAGGCAGTGCCCCGACCTTTTTAGACTTATTTGACTTGTTAAATTAGAACTTATAGTTTTTGAAAGATATTAGTGCTACTATTATTAGTAACTGATGCGCTCATTGTTACAAAAGTGTCACCATCCATGTGCAAAGGTTTAATGTGCAAATAATATCCACACACGTGGTGCTTTACTTCACTAGCTCTAAATCAGGTAGTGCCCCTTTAAGCATTTAGCGTGATGTTTTCATACATTTTATTTAAAAAAACCAACAATTTAATATCCGAAACTTTAATGTGACATTGAAATTTCTTGAAGATGTGCATACTTGTATCGTATAAAAAAGCTATGTTTTATAATAAAATCGGGTAGGTGTCCCTTTTTAAAAACAAGAATTTCCAACATTTCCACCAACTTATCAATTTTGTATGCAGCAGGATTTGAAACTCAGCACCCTCGAATGCCTAAAACACCTCTCAGATCTTTTAGTGTATCTGAGTAGAGGTGTCAACCTTATTTTAGCCTTTTAGGCTTAATGGATCCCCTAGTCTGGGAATTAATCTTCTTTGTATACCAATATGTGGGGCAAATAACAGCGGTTTCTTGATTTGATCTGTGAACCAAGTCAGCATACGGTTGATGACGGTCACAGGCACAAAACCTCTATTGTAACCCCTCAAACAACCCTTCAGGCAAGGAATCAGCTTGTTCATATGAAGTGAAAGGAAAGATAGGCCAGATAATCTAAAAACAATATAGAATCCAATTTATCCAAATGGTTTCACCAAGAAGGTAATTACATTCAGATTTTGTAATCCTCAACAAAAGTTATGTATAGTACTCAGCTTATTCTTGTGAAGTGAAAGAAAAGAAGGCTAGATAATCCGAAAACAAACCTAGTAGCCAATATTTCCAACTGGTTATCAGGAATATATAATACATTAAGATTTTTTAATCCCCCCTCAAACAAACCTTTGGCATGGTACTCGCGTATTACGTTGGAGGCATAAGAATTTACGTACCTGTTTCCTCCTTGAAAGACACCAATTCCAAGTGATCCAATTGATTTTTTCGATCCGGATCTGTAAAATTTTGTAGAGCCTCAAATAATCCCGACGGGTACTGTTAACACGCTATTATTATACAGATTAAGCAGAGTTAAGCTTGACAATTATCAAAGAGTCAGAATTTCAAGGTGGTAATGATTATCACCCAGGAGTGCAATGGTTTTGGGGTGTATAATAATGATAATAGGGCGGTTTGATATTAGAGTGTAGCGGGGCGCATGGCTACAGAGCGCATAGATCTGTAGCCATGGCGCGTATGTTCAAGGGGGGGGGAGATTAGTTTTGATGAGATTACTTTGCAGGGGCAGTTCTGAGTTTTGATTATGCCACAGGTAATTTAAAGGTGAGTGTTCGGATCATGTTAGGGACCCCTGATTTACCAGAAGTAGTGTCGGTTTTGATATCAGAAAAAAAAAAAAATATTGAAAGGACCGTATTTTTCTCATTGTGTCTAAAATTTGAGCCTCACATCATTCATCCCAAGATATAAACAAAAACGTCCGTTTTAGTGGTTAACCCACTCAATATTAGCACAGTAAAATGAATAGGGCCTTGCAACATGGCTATTGCGTCTACCATCTAAACCGCAAGTTTGTTTCCACGGTACTTGAAGTTGATGGGGTGTATGTGACAAGTGCCAGGCTTCATATCAAGTAGAAGAACACAATACAAATAATTGGAACAAGCACCTTTAACAGAAGCATGATTGATGTGAACTTCATTTTTTTTTAATTTATCATGATATTACTAAGATTTTTGAACAAAGGTTTAAGAATTGATTTTTAATGTCACAGGGACTGAGACTGCAATAGTAAATGCAGGTAGCAGTTCACAAATTACCGTTTGGAAATACCCACTGCCCAAATGACGACAGATGTGTCCTACCCTCCCTGTACAGAACCCACACGGATAGTCTCAACTCTTGATCGATTACGCTGTACCAACAGAGATACAGAATGATTGCTGCTTTGTCCGTATTGTAGTTTAATAAACGGTAACGAGATGAATAGTTTGGTGTAAGGCAGGTACAGGTCACGGGTCAGGTATCAGATTCAGTTTGCTCTTAGGGGGCGACCGATATATATAAATCCGACTATGTTAAATCAAGGTTCTGTACATGACCCCTCTGCCCAAGGGTATTATTTTTTTCCAAAAGCACGTGTATTATGTCTAAACAGTACAAAATTTACCTTTTCAAAAACCGACAGTACGATGACGATTAATCGGTTGTTTTTTCCAAATGTAGGGATACGTACGCATTTTTACCTGAAATGGGTCCCCGAAGCAAAATAATAAACCAATCCAAGCCGTGACGTCATCAAATCTTTATTTTTCCCCAAAAATTGATGTTATTCCAATAATAAATTCCCTTTTAAGATTCAACATCTGTATTATTGTTCTTTAATAGATTAATATTCAATTGTCCTCGCATGAATGTGAAAAAGATGGGTCCATAAGTCTTACAAACTGCAAACATAGTCAGCCGGCGAAATTACCTTACGTGGACTGAGTGAGCAGACGGATCCCCGTGTTAGTCTAATAGCAGGGCTTACAGCCCTTGCGCAGCGGCTGCGGGGGTTATGCGTCAAGATTAATTTAATAAGATTTCCTAATCCCGCAAATACACCTTCTGGCATGGTTACTCAGCTCATGTTTTCGAGTATAAGAATTTGTAACTGGTTTAAACCTTGAAGACACCAATATCTAAGTGATCTAATTGATTCAATTGAGGTTCAGCGTCTGTAAATTTTGTAGAGATTAAACAAATCCCAAGGCACTCCTGACAAATAAATTACTGTGAGGTGGAAGTACCAGTTAATCTTGGCAAATTGTCAAAAATACGGCATTAATGTTGCCAACTGATATTCAAAGAGATTGAGTTCAATGAGATTTTCTAATCCGTCAAACAAGCCTTCTGGTATGGTACGCAGTTTATTGTTGTTGAGTGAAAGGGAGATAGACCAATATTCCGTAAAAAAATCTAAATGCAACTATGATCCAATGATTTTCACCAAGATAAATATACTAAGATTTTCTAATCCCCAAAACAGTGTTCTGGTATTGTACTCATCTTATTCTTTTGAAGTGAAAGGATAGATAGGCCAGAGAGTCGAAAACGGACCTAGCATCCAATATATCCAAACGGATGTCATAAAGATATAATCGGTAATACGGTTTAGTCCCGCAAAACAAGTCTTTTGGTATCGTATTCAGCTTATTGTGTTCGGAGAGGGTATATAGACTAGATAATCCGTTAAACAAACCTGCATGTAAAACAGCCAACTGGTTATATTAGTCGTGTCCACACGTGTAGTTATTACCGGTATTAAATAAGTCGATGGAATAAAAAAACAAATCCACTAATTCCCCTCACGCATATTGTACCTATTGTAATTCGTTCCACATTGCGGTCGGACATAAGTAACTTAATACCGGACTTAGATTGAGCGGTTTTAGTGTTGATATAAACTTGCCGTGTGAACGCATGTCGGGTTTAACTCTATCGGACCTAATAGGCTTAAGTCCGACGATTTAATGCCGAAGAAAGCAGGGTAAGTCCGATCGTAACTTTACGACCGGTATAGTAAGTAGTGTGGACATTGCCACCGTACGCTCTGTCGGACTTAACTGTGACCAGTGTTAAGTAAGCACCTGTTGATACTGACAATTAGAGGTGTGAAGAGTTAACCTAAGTGGACTTATTCCCCGACCGCATGTGGTAGGGTACAATGGCGTGAGGGGAATTGTGGATTTGTGTTTTTTAATTCCATCGGATTAGTTAATACCGGGTAATTACACTGAAAACTACACGTGTGGACACGACTTTAAGATGTACTTCAGTAAGACTTTTCTAATCTTCAAAACAAAACCCTTTGGCATGGGTGATCAGCTATTGTTTTTCAGGTGAAGGATAGATAGCCCAGATAATCCGTTAAACAAACCCAAAAAAAAATCCAATCTATCAATCTGGTATCGCCGAGATTGAATCCATTAAGTCTTCTAATCCTCCAAACAATCCTACTGGTGTTTTCTCAGATGGTTGTTTTCAAGGAACAAGTCGTATAATGTTCCCACCTTGAAGACACCAGTATCCAGGGTATGCAATTGATTTCCAGAAACGACCAATATGTGTAAATTCCGTACCGCCTCAAACAATCCATGACACTGATTCAAGTTATTATTATTAAGATTAAGAGCAGTAATTTTGTCAAATTGTCAAACATGCCGGCATTCAATATTGCCAATTTATTATCGAAAAGATATAGTTCCAATAGACTTCCTAATTCTCCAAACAATTCTTTTGGTAGTGTACGCCAGATTGGTTTTGCTTTCAAGTGACATGACAGCTAACTTACTCAAACCGTTGGAAGGCACCACTATCCATTGAATCAATTGATTTCTAGAAACTGCTAGTGTATAAGATGTTTAACTCCTCAAACATCCGCACGGAAAGTTACTTACTTATTGTTTTCCCGATTCAGGGAACGTAGCCACCTTAAACCCTGAAAGATGCTTGTATTCAAATGTACTACTCATTGCCATCTAAGTATATATAGCAACTCGTCAGGCCAAGGAAAATTGTACTGTCAATGAAATCAACTTGTTGCTAGCAAGATTAAGGATGGTAGCTTTCCCAAATCTAAATTGCCAAACTCTAGTTTTAATGAGGTAGTTTCCGTGCAGGAGCAGTATCCTATATTGAATAAATATGAAATGTCCCTTCATCAAGTATGCCAGAAAGTTGTGGTCTAAATACAGCGCCCTTAATTCATGTAGACCATGAAATACATTAACATGGAGTTCAGTCAACTTGTTACTTTGGAGCCGCAGTACTTGCAAAGTGGGCAGATCTCAATGACGTAAAGACATATGTTTTTATATGATTATAAGACAACTAAATCAGCCAAACGAGAGGTGTGTGCATAATCATAAAGTATTGACTTGTACCAAAATTATTGCATTCAAACTTCCTCTCTGTAAGGCCGAGTGGCTTCACAATTTTTTGGTGGGCAAATCACGCCTACATTGTCCAGGACAAAATGATCCATTGTTTCTCACATGAAATTTTGTCAATGTATCCTTTCACATTTTTTACAAACCGGGGTGTTGAATTCCTGAATCTGACTGATTCATCGTTCCCAATTCAGGGGGGGTGGACAGTCGTTATGAGATCCTATGCTAACGCCTCCCAAACTCTACAGTGGCTTTGGCCTGAAAGATGTACCGCATCGGGAGATATTGGCGTATGAACCAACACTGCATGTGTTTCTTGCCCTGCTATTACGACATACTTGTTTGGACATTTTGGAGCTAATAAGCCTTCTTCTCTTTCAACATATAGGGGGTGGGTGGGGGGGGTCTGGGAGAAAAAAGGTCTCACCTGAGGATTTGGTTTGGTACTTGTAGATATGTTGATGAAGCATTAACACGATGGTGCAATGTTATGAGTGTTCTTTGTGCAGGCCAACAATTCGTCGCGTATTTCTGTTGTCAATAATGCACGTTTGGGCAGAGTTGTGTTGGGTTACCTTCCACAATGGTTCTACCCATAGCCGAGCAGCAACCATTCTCTTATATTAATTAACCATAACTAAAAGTATTCAACCAGTTTCAAAGCGAAAACTAGGGCTACATATCCACGTTCGCCATATACAAAAAATACCATTTTTTTCGATTGAACTAGGGGCTAATTTAGTTCATGATACTTTCATGTGAGGTGAAAGTATTGTTATGCCCAATTCCAAGGGCACCAGATATGTATGCATAAAGAGTACAATTACAATTAATAGTAAATCTAAACATTTCAATGCATACATTGGCCTATCCAGACATTTCAATACATTATTTAATAGTGTCAATCTAAGAAGCATAGTGCTGGTTGAAGTTTATACACTGCCACCAGACCAATTATTCAGGATGTGATATTGCTCTAAATGACATACTTCCGCCCTCGGTGCTTTTTAACGTAATGTACAGAGATTTTAAACGTCCCAATCCTCTCTCCGCTTAGCTAAGTCTAGATTACAGTTTGATATTTTACAGATTGTCAGCAAAGGATGATATAATTCAGCATCTTTCAGTGGGCTACTAGGTGTATGAATTTTGCAACGACACCTCAATACCGTGCAGTTGTGCTGGTTGAGTTCAAACCAAATTACGTGGTAGACACCGACGAACCTTCTGCCATCACATTCAAACCTTGCTGTAGTCAATGTACTCATATCACTGGTATGAAGTCAAATCTCCGTTTTGCAGAGGTTTGTAAAATAGAAGTAAAAGAAAAAAATAGTTATGTATTTCATTTAAAGCCACAATTGCGAAGCTCGAGTCTCATTTTTAAACCTTCTCCAATGGAGAGTAGTTGGTAGGTATGAGAAGGGGTACGTTCGCAATTAAAAGGAGCTTTCGTGGCTTTAGACACCTTCTTTCGTTTGTGTCTATCGTTCACTCATGAAATATTCTGACAAAAGTTTATTTCAACCAAATTTTGTAGTATTTGATTATATGATCTTGCGTTTTGAACAAATAGTACATAATTGTATTTACACTTATACATTAAATTCAAGCTAAGAAAAAGAGGAACCAAGTTAACGCAAATGCCATTTTCCATTTAAACAATCTAATTTCTAGCTATCTCTCTTGTGGGAGAGCGTGGCCTTAGCGGTTAGGGTGCTTTGCCTCTGCCCAAATTTATGGCATCAAAAAATCCTGGTTCGAATCCCGGTGGGGTCCTGGCACTTGCGGGGGATTTATTCGGGGACTATAAATTCTGGATTTGATCTTATACCAGCTAGTTGATTAAATACGAATACCGCCCCTCCATGGTTCACTTGGATGGGCAAATGTATCATGAAAGCATCCCGGCCTTCTGCGGGGACGTTAAGCCGTCGTCCCGTGTACAGAGAGTCACAACTGTAACATGTCATCGCGTCTAGGAACGCCGTTTTAATTTGCATCACATCTCATTTGTGTGGTTGTACGTGTGTGTGTGTTGTCGATTGTAAGATTTGAATTGTCATAATTTGTTGGTGTTTGTGCATGTAACATTTTGTATTATAAATTTGTGGTATGTACATTTTTGTGAGATTATTGCTTGTGCACACCGTTAAAATTGTAAACATAAGCGCAATAATATCAAAATCCTTGTTGTGTGTGTATATTGCAGGTTATACACAAGCAATACAATGCAACTATAGGCCTACGTGCACACGCGCATAGTGTGATAAACGCGCCAGTAAACGCGGTGAAGTTAGAAAAACCCAATTCAACTAACACACGCAGAATGCAGTATACGAGCACTTTGTAATATTACCACACGCCCTAAATCCACCCACACCCACCCACCCCCCACAACCAAAACACAAACCAACCAATCCAACTCAACACACACACACGATTACACGCACGCCCCTACTTGAACACAAACGGATGTGGTGTGTACACACACAGCGATATCACTCACAAGTTGATAGGCCGCAAGATATGTTAAATTGTTGCAGGCACAAGGTAAAATAAATTACAATATTCTCGCCTGTAATCCCGGTGAACCAATAACATACGTCGTTAGATCTATAAATTTGTACGACGTGGCCCCTGTTTCTACTATGCGAAAGTTCTTCATGTAAGCGCTCAACGTACCGTGATATGATTGCCGGGATTTTGCTCCTATTTGCATCATGGCACTGAGCTGAACCGATTTTACATGATTAAGGAATTCAGAAACCATCCCAACCATGAGCTGAGACAGATTACATGATTAGGGAATTGAACAAATTTCCAACATTCCAAGTGTACAAATGTCAAGATCAAAATGAGTTGTTAAAAAACCTATGACCTGGGGGACGCGACGTGTGTAGCCTAGCCTACACACTGAATGTGTCTTCAGCTTTGCTCAGGACAAACCTCAGTGGGGTTATTATCCCACTAACACAGATTCGATCTGTGTTCCTTAGTCTCGCCATTCGTAAACGCTATGGCAATTCCGTGAGAACATTCTAAAATTTAGAAAGTCATTTTACCCAACATTTGAGACATTACCTTCCAATTTTCTCCTTTGGGGCATAATGACTCCCACTGGTTGTTTTAAAAGTCCTTAGAATAATTTTTCGGAGGAATAAATACAGTCACTAGTAGGTGAGTGTGTCGAACCTCTACAGGCAGATTCTTGCATTCGTGCGTTGGAGCCTCTATCGGACAGCCCTGTTTCTATGATTCAGATGCACATTGTACACCACTTTACATCGAGCACCCATTCCGCCCTAGTCGTATCAGGCTGGTATGTGTTGTGACCTCTGCGACATGATAATGTCCAGTGCCGATTCCGGATCACCTTAGCCACCACACGCTCCTCTGATTCCTGACAAACCTACATTCATTTTTCGCTGCCCCCGGATTCACAGCTCACACATCTTCTAGTATCCTTTCTCCCTTTCGTGCGTCATATTTTGTCTTGAATTTAACCGCACTGTGAGAGAATAAGCGAAAGATAAACCTGTCGCGCAGCTGTTGAGGTTGCTTAAGTGCTTTACACGCCCAATTGGGCGGCTTTGACCAATCATATACGTGTGCTCAAGCGCCATCATGCTCGGCAGGATCGGTAGAGCTGTGTTTTTGGCACAATAGAAACCAATGAATTGGGCTACATTTTCCCACCACTTCCGCGCGTGGGGGGTGTTTCCACGCCTAACTGAATTTTTGTTAGCAAACACTGGAGGAACTGCCAAACAACACGTTTGAACATTCGACTCGGGAGTTTGAGTGCACAAAATGTGTTAAATATATTAACTTCAGTGCCGGTTTACTTAGATACAAAGGGGTGAGAGGAATACAAGAAGAAGACCGCACACGTTGGTACAAGTTTGCAGCATTGTGGTATTAAATGAATAGCGATTTTTTCGTCTCAGAGGTCCTCTTTACGCTGCGTCCGAATAGGCCCTATAGCCCAGTCCGACTGATATTGATATAGGCTGGACGGGAAGCTGAGTTAGATCTGTGTAAGCATAGCTCTGAGTATAAACGTCATCATTAATAGTCAAGAGCCATTAGATCATATAGGCTAAAATCATGGAAAAAAGCTCATAACAAGCTGAAATTTCAGGAAGTCTAGGGAATATTGAGTAGAATAAGATACTAAAAGTCCCCCGAAAAATCCTCCTGGACTCTCTCCCCAAAACTCGAGATGGCGGTCAAAAAATGGCCGCCATAGTTTACAATGTTATTGTATCTTTGCAACAAGACAAGGGAAAATACAAATAAAATAAAGTGTCCGAACATGTTTTAAGGCAAAAGGAATGCAATGAAGTCATATTTTGTGAGTTCAAAACTTACAAGTACACAAAATTAGATGGGTCCAAAATGGCCGCCATTTTCTAATTGTATCATAACATCATATGCAAATTAGATATAACAAATTAGTGTATTATAAACGATGTTTTAACGCATACGAATCTAATAAAAGCATTTCTAGAGTGTCCAAAGCTAAAGCTCATCATAAAAAGCCACCAGTGTTATCTTTTATCCTAACTTTTACAACCAATCATATTAAGATACAAATAAAGATCTAAAACATATGATTAGTGTACAGGGAATCTAAAAAAAATATTTAAATGGCCAAACTCCTAAGTTCATGCCTTATTTATCTGGTGGCCCAGCCTGACCAGGGAATCCCTGCTTTCAGCAAGCTGTCCCAGCTGCAATTTTGGCAGCCATGTGCCAATTGGCAGTGACAATAAAGTATTATGAAGGCTAATAATTAATATGCAAATGTATCGTGAATGTGCACTAACATTTAACTGTGCTTCATTTACATTAGAGATTTGGAAATATGAACACAATGCCCGTCATTTTACACCGTATAGTGAGAAAGCTACCGAAATAATGTGTGGTGTTTTCAGCCCAGCCTTCCAAATGGTCCTATCTGTATCTATGTGTATCCATTGGTCCCTGCTATTGGAAAAGAAAATGAGGTGACAATTTTATTAATTTTTCAAGAGACTGAGCAGCTTGTTATTCGGCTAGAGACGGTTATTAGATTTAGTATTTTAATTCATTTCACGACCCAACACCGGGTTTGTCTTTCCACCCTTGACGTGGTTACGAAAAATACAGGTAGATAGACATGCCCCATCCATCTTAAAAGTAAGTTTTCCATCTAGGCTAAGGTCACTCCTGATGTTCTTGACCTTGGCAACATATGCCCGATAATAAGGATAGGCCTTTCGGCTGGCCTCTTCTCCTTTTTTCATCCTTTGTGTACTCACAGTCTTTACTTGAGCATTCATCTTTGGCATCCAACTTTATGAGTACCCTTATACGGTTGCCAAGACAAAATCACATTAGAGAATTTTAAACAGTGCCCTTAGTCCTGCTTTATTAACAGTACAGAATGCCACTCACTGGCTGAGGGGGGTGTTCCAAACAGATACCCTTAATCCAGACCATTTCTCCCGTAAAAAGCCGGCAGAAGCAGATACGACACTTTAATTGTAGCACCACCCAACTCTAGCTATTAAGGCAGCCGAACTGTCCAGTTACTTGTAAGCGGTCCGGGCCCTAACAAAGGTTCTGACGTTCCTCGGCAGACCAACTGGTTTAACCCCCGGAGCAGAGAAAAATGGTTTAAATTCCTGACCGTCCATGTCCATCGCTAGGTAGTTGTTTTGTCCGGTCTGGGATTTGGGCCAATGAGGTGCGTCGTTTCAAGCCGATTTGGCGTTCGGGCTGCCCAGTTCCGCCATTACACTGTGGGCCGTCCTTGTGTCAGATAGGACGTTATATTTCTTTCCCACCCGCCTCACCCTTTTTTAGGGCTTAATCCAACATCTAAATTTTGTTTTAACAGATTTCCTATATTTCTGTATTTTCAGCAGTTCACTTGTGCAGATTTTGTCACCCTGCCAATGTAGTTTTTTCATATATTTTTTGATTTCCCTCGCGTTTAATTCAGTAAATTTAATTTTAAATAAGGCCGTCTCGGGTTTGACTTAATTGCCCTATTATATGCACAATGTATTTACTAACTCAGCACTTAAACAAATCTTATTTTCAGTCTGGTGACTTCCATGGTTATATTCGCCTGCCTGAAAAAAAGACCTCCCAGTTTCATTTTCGCCTCGTAGCAGCTATTTATTATATATTTTATCACCAATCACTCTACATTGTTGTATGTGTTATATAAGGTTCAGCCCTTATGCCTTAGACTGGTTCCAGTGTTGTCCGCCCGGGAATCTCCCCTCTAGGGTGTCGGTCTACCCAGGGTAAGTGTGTAAATTTTTATTTGATTGTTGTGAGTAGCTTTAACGGTTTAATTCGCCCGTACGGAATGACAAGCTTTCTCGGTAAATGTTTACATTAACGCTGAGTATAAACGCATATTAAATAGTCCAGAGCATTAGATTCATTATAGGCCTAAAACCTGGAAATAGCTAATAACAAGCTGAAATTTTCAGGATAGGTCTAGGAATGGATGAGTGAATTTAATTATTACTAAAAGTACCGAAAAATCCTCATGAGCTCTCTCCAAAACTCAAGATGGCGGTCAAAAGGGGCCGCCCCCATATTTTACAATTTTAGTGTATCTTTGCAACCAGACAAGTTGGAAATACAAATAAGTGTCGAAAAATTATGTTTTAAGCAACAAGGGAATGCAATGAAGTCATTATTTGGGAGTTCAAAACTTACAAGTACACAAAATTAGGATGGCGTCCAAAATGGCCGCCATTTTCTAATTGTATCATAACATCATATTGCAAATTAGAAATACAACTTTGTTAAACGTTGTTTTAACGACAATACGAATCTATAAAACATTTTCTAGAGTGCCAAAACTAATAGCAACCAAAAAGACCACCATTGTATCTTTTATCATAAACTTTTACAACAATCATAGTAGATATACAAATAAAGAGTCTAAAAACATATGATTAGTTTGTACAGGGAATCTAAAAAAAAGATTTAAATGGCCAAAAATCTAAGGTCATGCCTATTTATCTGGTGGCAGCCCGATTTGACCAGGGAATCCCTCATGCTTCAGCAAGCTGTCCAAGCTGCCAACTTGGGCAGCCCTTGCACATTGGCCAGTGACAAATAAGTTTATTTAATAAACTAATTAATATGCAAATGTATCGTGAATGTGCACTAACATTTAAACTGTGATTCATTTACATTAGAGATTTGGAAATATGAACACATGGCACGTCCATTTTTTTTAACACGTAAAAAAAAAAACCAAAAAACATAAAAAAAATAAGGGGTGTTTTGCTAGCCCAGCATTTCCAAAAATGGTCCTATCTTGTAATCTATGTGTACCATGGTCAATGCTATTGGAAAAGGAAAAAATGAGACTGTGGTGACATTTATTAATTGTCAAGAGACTGAGCAGCATTTATTAGGCTAAGAAGACGGTTATTAGATGTTAGTAATTTTTAATAATTTCACACCGGGTTTTGTCTTCCCCCTGACGTGTTACGAAAAATACAGCGTAGATAAGAGCCACCACCATCTAAACGTAATGTCCATCTAGGCTAATGTCACCTCTTGATGTCTATGGCAACATATGCCCGATAATAAAGGAATAGGCCTTCAGGCTGAGCCTCTGCTACTTTTTCCTCCTTTGTACTCACCTTCTACTGAGCAAGTAATCTTTGCCATCTTGATGAGCTACACCTTATAGGTTGCATAGGACAAAGATCACAATTAGAGAATTTTTAAAGGCCCTTAGGCTTTTAACAGTACAAGGAATGCCACTCACATGGCTGAGGGGTGTATCAAAAGTTAACCCTTAAGCCAGCAGGACAATTTCCGTAAAGCCGGCAGAAGCAGATAGAGACTGAGATCCAGACACTTAATGTATCAACAACTCTAGCTATTAAGTCAGCCGAACTGTCAGTTTTGTAAGCGGTCCGGGCAACTAACTAAGTTTTCTGACCGTTCATCGGCAGAAAACTGTTTTACCCCGGCAGAGAAAAATGGTGTATGCCGGACCGGTCATGTCATCGCTCAGGTAGTTGTTTCCGGTTGGTATTGGGGCCAATGAGGTGCGTCGTTTCAAGCCGATTTGGCTTCGGGCTGCCCAGTCCGCCATTACAATGTTGGCCGTACATCAGATAGGACGTTATTTTCTTTCCCACACGCCTCACCTTTTTTAGGGCTTAATCCAACATCAAAATTTTTAAACAGGATGTCCTTATTACTGATTGTCAGCAGTTCAGGTGGCAGGAGTTTGCAGCCATTCCAATGTAGTTTTTCATTATTTGGATTTCCTCGCTTTCATTAAATTTAATTTTATAAGGCGGCGGGTTTGACTTCATTTGCTTATTATATGACACATGTATTTACTAAACTTCACATTAAATCTTATTTCAGTCTGTGACTTCCAGGTTATATTCGCCTGATGAAGGACCTCCCCAGGTTCATTATTCGCCCGGAGCAAGCTATTATTATATATTGTATGCACCAATCAATCTACATTGTTGCTATGTGTTATATAGGTCAGCCATTATCCTTAGACTGGTTCCAGGGTTGACCGCCTGGGAATCTCCCTCTAGGGGGGTCGGTGCTACCCTGGGTAAAGTGTGTAATTTTATTTGATTGTTGAGTAGCTTTTACGGTTAATTCGCCGTAAGGAATTGACAAGCTTTCCGGTAAATGTTTAAAACGCTGGAAAATTTATAGCAGGGTAGTAAATTCGCCCTAGCCAGTTTTGCGTTGTTTAGTTTGCAATCTTGCTTATATATTGATGTATAACTGATAGTGGCTGATCCCTTGATTACTCTGATGTTGAACCTTAATAAATTTATCTGATTGCCAACATGTGCGGCACCTAAGTTTTTTTGGGTGTGTTGTCCTCGAGTTCTCTGCTGTGGGTAAATTGTCATTTTTGTGTATGGGCGACTCACTATTATCTACTACAGCTATGTACATAATGTCCCACCAATGTTTTAACAGTCTTCAACTTCATGAAAGTCAGCTGCCATCCGAGAAACTATAGAAATCAGTTTAGTTTTCTACATACTGTGACGGCTTGTGATACTTTCCTGCATCGAGGTCTCTACCTCATGCTACTCAAGCCTCCCCTGATGTCAGCTTGTCAAGCTTCATAATGCTGCTCATCCAACACAGATCTTGCGTCCTGGAGACAATCAAATGGGTAATGTAAGTAAAAGCGCAAACAATTCGGAATGGTGTCCCCACAAGGTTCTGTCCGCATCCAGTCTTTTTCAACAAACATTTACCTCAGAAATGCCAAAGAGAGATTGTTTGCATATTTCCTACGCAGATGATACGGTAACTTGGAATGGCGGCTGATTCTTCTGAGGCCATAGAATTTGTTGCAGAAAAAGACCTAATCATGTAAGCCAGATTCATCCCCGCTTACACTTGAATCCAGCCAATTCCAAGACCGTCCTCGTCTTTTTTCACCCTTGGCAATCATGCACAAAAGATAACTTACCCATCTAACAGCACTCTAGAATGGGAATAAACGTCACACTACCCAACACCGAAGTACATTGCTGTCATAATGAACAGCAGCCTTACTTTCATCAACCCACCAAGGCAGCCGCTGCCAAGACGCAGTCTCGTTCCAATCTCCTCAAAGGCTCGCAGAAACTGGATGGGGTTGCATCTTTCGACACTTTAACACACATCAACTGTTGTTTTGGCACACTGCCGAAGATCTGCACCAATATAGAGTTCAAAGTGTCACTCACACAAGATTGACGTCATTCTAAATGATGCAATGAGACTTGTGAGTGCATGTTGGCGACGCCTGTAGAAATATCTTACAATTCTGGTCGGCATAGCTCCTCTAAACTTTAGGAGGAACTTTCAGATGATCAAGCTCAACAAGAACTGTGTTGATGAAACTGGTAGCCATCCCCCACATCACTTGTGCTACCCCAATCCATGACACTGCCCTGCATCGCATTATCCCCCTATCGATCATCCTGGATCAATGCATTATGGTCTGAACATGGTCAACCCTCTACTTGAACCTAAAGCAGTTGTGGACAACCATGTCAGGCAAGCCCAATGACTGCGACGTTGATAGGTAAACGTGTGTGGCAGCTCAACAGACCCAGAACTGGCATTGGCCGTACAAGGCACTTCTTAACAACTGCGATTTGGAGAGCACAAACCATTTCGCAAACATAGATGATGTGCAGGTCTACAAGTCCTCCAGGTGGAAATCAAAGCTATCATCCTGGATGAGGAAACTATCAGCTGGTTAAAGACGGACCTCCATTTTTGGACTTTTAACTTCTTAAACGAAAGAAAAAGCTAAATATAGTAAAAATATGTTAAACAAAGATAAGAATGCAGAATGGTTAAATGTAAAGGGGAGGTGGTATAGGATCCTAAGAGACTTACTGGATATAGCTTTATTAAAACAATCAGATACAAGTGCATGTACATTCCTAAACTTATGGGGGCAGCATTCATAAATCGCTTGATGAATACCGACACATATGCATACAACAGGCACAATCAGTCACACGTTTCCAAACTATATCACAGCGTTTAAGAATGAATGGGTAGCACTCGCCTCAAACTAAAAGGGTATGGCGACATGGTGCTAAGATAGAACACAGACATCTCATTCACACAGACACTTTGCTCAAAACTGATGATTGTAGCCAGCAGTTGCAGGAAACATCTTGGATTCTTCTGGATACACGAATACACCTAATGTGTACCAGTAAAGGCTGTGGTCAAACTATGGTAACACTGCTACCGGCATAGTAGATGTTAACGGTATAACGATTGTGCCAACATAAAGAGACTATTAGGGTTGAAGATGCTGCACCAGATGACGGTGAAAACTATTGTAAACGGCAACGCTTCTATTTTTGATCATTTGACACCATAATATAGATGTGAAAAGTTTGTAAGCCATCTTGGTTGTGGCTACTTTAAGTTGTGGACACTCTAAATAATGCTTTATTATAGATTCTCTGTGCATTAAAACATATGTTTAGACACTTATGTGTACTTCTAACTTGCCGAATTATCAAGTTATGATACAATCAGGAAATGGCGGCCATTTTGACGCCCATCTTAGTTTGTGAGTTTTTACGTCTAAAAATAGTGACTTTAGTAGATCTCTGTGCCTTAAAACATATATATCGACACTTGGTTTGTATTTCAAACTTGTATGGTGGAAAGTTATGATAAATAAAAATGCGGCCATTGTGGAGCCCATTCGTGGGCTTTTGGAGAGAGCTCCAAGGGGATTTTTGGGCCTTTGAGGATGTTGATTCACTACAGAATTCCTGGACTATCCTTGAAAAATTCAGTTGTTATGAGCTATTTCCACGGTTATAACTAATGCTCTTGGGCTATTAAACGGGATGTGTAATATGTAAACTATATAAATCGGTATGTAATGTCATTTAGGGAGTTTAAAAGAGACATGGGAGATTTCCAGAAAAGAGCGCCCCCAATTTTTTTCGAACCGAGTTTTTTGCATATTTGACGCTTTCCAATGTATTAGATAATCTAAGGAATAAGCCGAATACGCCGTTCTTTTATGTAAAAATCATGATGATTAGTACTTTCTGTCGTGCCACGAACAGACAGCAGAAAGTCAAAGCACAGTGTTCTATGGGGACAATACGATAGTCAGGCAAGTTGAAATTAAGGTTTGCTGTTTTCTTGTGTACTTGTTTGTCAATAAACCTCCGAAACGTTCTGGTAGGTGGTCTCTTACAATCGATTCTGTGCAATTGGGAGAGAAAGATGAGAAATCGTATCCTATAAAAAAATCTCATGTCACTTTAATGTTTCCGACGCGACTCTACTCATCTCGGGACTACCTGTAGCTTCCCACCATAGACATTAATAGGTAGTCAGTACATGAGTATACGTTTGTATGTTTACTAGGTCTCTGTTCACACGAATTCAATTGACAAATGACTGTGGAAGGAATTGGATTTTTAAAAAGAACAACCTTAAAGGGGCTTGACTCAGATATTTTACTGAGGAGGGCGCCTCTCATTTCCAAAAAAATCGTGTTTTTGCTATGTACCTAAGCTGTCCAATAGACTAAGAAACCGAGGGGGGAAAGGGAAGAACGAGGGCTACACCGTCTCCTTGCTATCCGCCTTAAACCCCTCTTCCCCTCCCATTCCCCTCTCTGTAAAAGCCATATTAGCACATTTTTTGAGAGCGCCCCAATTTTCGAAAAAATTTGGAGATTTTTAGACGATTACATTGGTAACGGATAGGTAAAAACTATACGTGAATGGTTAAGCTTTGAAAAAAAAATGTCTAGTGTCACAACGAAGGAATAGAATTTGTAGTAGACTAATTATATCGGGGATCCCTGATAATACTACAACGGGCCAACGGCTGCTGGAAACGGCCTTCCATGTGAAAGAGCCGGAATAGCGCCATGTACATGTCTACGCTCCATCCATTAGTTTTTTTTATAGTTCAGGCGCAAGCCAAGTTTAGAGTTATTTTTCTCGAGTGGCTTATTTTCATTATGGACGGACATACACGGTAGCATTTTCCAGCTCTGCCGTAAGTCCAATCTGGGATCCAATTCTAAGTATAAAATCGCTTATTTTGTGATAATACGCATTTTTAGCATTCTCGTTCGCAGGTATATTTTTCCTGACATTACCAACGTAACTGTGGGGGGGGGGTGTTTTTACTTTTTTTATTTTTGAAATTGGGGGCGCTCTTCAAAAAATGTGCTAATATGCTTTAAATCGAATTCTTCATATATTATAGAAAAATAACTTTGTGTTGTTAAAATTCCAGATCCAAATTTTTGTTATACAACAGTATCCTATGGGATGAATACTACACATCAATGTTTTACTGCATCAAAACAAAATCCGATTCATCTCAAATTTTGGAATTGTGCATTTTAGTTACTATCTTTAGTTCTATTTGACTATTTTTCATTATTTTACCATACACAAAAAAATAATAATTGCAAAATCTCGAGTCAGACTTTAACTTCAAGTTCAGAGTTCATGAGCACTGGCAAACATTTTCAAAAAATATTAAATTTCTTCAATTTGCTCACAATGATAGTCTATAAGGCCATTGGAAGAATATTTACACATAAAATCACATACTGAAGTGAAAAACATATAAGGACTTAATAAGAGGCTAAAGCCATCCAGGGAATTTGTAGGATATCTTTTAAGTTTGACGTAACTTAATCAACAAATGTGTATATTACATGAATACTAGACCTCGTACTCATTGATTTTAAAAAACTACAAAGGTCACAGACCGTTCAAACACGGTTACATACCATGGGAAGCATGTATACGGCATTGTGTTTTTCTTGTGTTAAAAAACGTCAACCATTTCTTCTCCTGGTGGAATTAATGTCCGCCGCGACTTTTAATTATAAAATCGTCTGTTTACCCATAAGGACTCTGATTTGGGCTAAATCATTTCAAGGTTGAGGGCTAATGTTTATAAAATTATAAAGCGTTACACCATGCAAAAATATAAATTTTGAAAAATCTTGAGGCGCACTCTTTTTCAAATGGGCCATTGTCTCTTTAAAGGGGCATTTCGGATCAAAAGCCTCGTTCCCCGACTACCTATAAAAAGTTTGGATTTTCATACATAGTGAACCGTGAGCATAATAATCCATGTGTACCAAATCTTACGTGCAAATCGTTCGTGTGGTAAGAAATTTCACAAGTTTTTGTATTTTCATGTCCGTAAACGAACATAAATTATAGCACAGTGGACTATGGAATCATGGGAAACAAGCATTTGTTCATTAACACAAAAACCGCAAATTCGGGATAGCCTAAAAAGGTTGAGTACAGCTTTTCTCAAGGATTTATAGTGAACAATGAATTATTAAAAACAGAAGGTGCTGATATAACGAAATGCACCTTAAAAGTTTAAAAAGGCTAAATCAGAAAGTCCAAAAAATATTATATGAAAGATTGACAAGATATGAATTGCATTTGGGGGAAAGGGGTGTGAAAAAAATTATTTAGATGTGAAAACAACTAAAATAGGTCAATGTAATGTTTTCTAGGATAAAATTGCATCAGTTTTGATTTGGCCCTTAAAATGGTGAAAATCACACACTTTTGAGATATAATCCATATTTGGCCAAATTTGCCTTTTGGAGGACCAAAAATTTTGACTTGGTGTTAAAAATTAAAAAAAAAAAAAAAAAAAAAAAAAAAAAAAAACTTGTTATTTTTTTTAATTTAATGTTAAATTATTCAACTACTTTACACTAAAATAGTTTGAGGTGCAACTACCTCCTGTTTTTGTTTATAGCTTCTTGAAATTGTATGTTTGAAGTGACAAATTGTACGCAAAATTTGAGGGTTTCGTCCAATTTCGGACTTTCAAATGACCATAATTGCAAAAAGGTATACCCTGAGATATAATTTGGGTTGTCATTTGTTCAGAAATGCAATAGCAAAAAAGGATAGTAAGTTTGAAACAAAATGCGCTCTTTATAAGAAAAAATTATAATGAAAAATGGTACCCCTACCTAATTTTCTGCAGGCGTGTGGAAAAAAATATTTCGATTGATAAAAAATTCAAAAAATTCCAGGGATTATGGGATCTAAAATATGAATTGTTATGCCCAATACCTCCCCCTACACAAAAAAAAAAAACAAAAAAAAAGTTCATATTTATTAGACCTAGGATTCCTCATTGGAGTTTTGAATTTTTATCAATCATTTTTTTCCTTCGCAATAGGTCGATTAATGTACAAAAGCATCTTACTATCATACCAAATCCACCTAAAATACCAGCAGATACTGGCTGACGTAGGATCAGAATGAATTATAACATTATTTAAACATATTCCAATGAAGATACCTTACTTATGTTTGCTATGTTATAATTTTTACGTGTTCAGTAAAATTACTCAACTGTTCTTCCTAGTTTTTTTAGCATGGTTGTCTCTTTTCCCCTATTCGATATCATGGAGGATTTGTAGTTTGAGGTGAGCATTTAGGGGTTGTGGGTAATTTTTTTCTTTCCTAATGCCAGATTCATTTCCTACGAACAACATTTTCACCCCAGAAAATTTTTTTTGTTCCAATAATTCTTGAACTTCAGTTGTTACTCTTTGCCCTCCACCGCAAGTCAATCTTTGAACGCTGTCATATACATGTCTGTAACATATAAGGTATCCCTAATACCCTACAACAGTGAATACTACATCAACTAATATAAGCACAAAATCGGAAATTTTATTAATCTGTCCGTAGCGGCCACTATACAACACGTAATCCAATGAATTCATATCTTTGAACACGCTGTTCCTTTTCTGTCATTTTTTCACGTCCTAGAATTCTACAGGCTTTATATCCGTTACTTTATTAAGCTACTCTGCAAATTTCAAATAGTTTTGACTCTTTCGGGTGAAGTTCTGAAGGGGCATTTCATGATCCACCACCATCGTCCTCCTGATTTAACCCTCGTCAGTTGAGATTTTTTATATCATCCTGAACCATTAGCCTAAGTAATTCATGTGTAAAACGCAAATCCTGTGCAATTTTGGTCGTAGCTGTAAGAAATTTGCAATTTTTTACCTGCCGTTGGTGCGTAGCACGCTAGTCTTGTATTTGTGTGATTTTTTGTTTCTTGTTTCTCTCACGCACTTCCGGTTGTTTCAAAATGTTACTAGTGCCAGATGCTTTGTCGCTTGAACCAAGCATTGGCACAACAAGAAACCCTGACCCATCTTCATATAGGTGTACACAGTTAACCATAGGGGGTCACGTAGGGTCAACAGCGGTCCCTTGTCGCACTCAACCAACCCCCTTTTTCCCCTGCTTATCCGCCACAGTTCGCCTGTGCTATCGATGCCATTCGGACAGGTGACTGGCCATATGGGGTGTACAACCAATTTTTAAATCCAAGGTCATTTAGGGGTAAAAAGGCAGTCTCTCTACCCCTCTTAATATTTTCAAATTCTCCGAAACTCCTCATTTGAAATCTCTTAGGGTTTTTCCAAATGTCGATAACAACAAAATTGCACAGCTTTGGTGCACGAATGACCCCCAAACTAATACACAAATTCTATTCAGGACTATCCCTGTGGCGTCATACCACTGACGTCACCGACGGCTACCCATCTGCTCGTCTCTTTCCCTTGTGTGCTCTACTACCTGACCGGTGAGATTATCTGTTAGCTCCCGATTCGAAGTAGCAATTCACAAGGTTTGGCTGGTATTTTTTCGGCAGGACTGAGGGTTAAAACTCTAAGTTTACCGTTAGTTATGTTCCTGAGTCCGTTTTTAGGATTTTTTGGATTGCGATTTTTCGTCGAATTCTGGCCATATTCGCTGACCGCAGGTTCCAGATTTGAACTGCCAAATTGCGGACCCGTGTACTTCCCCCATAATAACTATTAACTACTTTGAGGCAATTTGGATTGGTTCGGTGGTGAACACACTTTTTATGTTGTTACGTTCGGACGGCATTTCTACATCTCTCCTTAGCGAGAGGAAAGTGGCCCCCCCCCCCCGTCCCTGTAACTTTTGGCTTTTTATATCCAGTTTTAATTAAATATACTTCGGAAAACTCCATATTCGTAGGTGTTATATTTCCTTAAACTGGTCCTCATTCACTAGACTATTAATCAGTGTTCAGGGTCCTAGTTTCTATCTCCAATCTTTTGTGTGCTTTACAGATTAGTGTCCAGACAAGCTTATCCGTTTGAGTGTCCAGACCTTTTTCTTAGGAATTTAGTCCCTTGATTTAGTAAATCGATTTTATTCCTTGGTACGGCGTTCTTTTAGCATTTTAGTTACGAACGTGATTCCAGCGGGCCCCATTGTGGCCCGCGTTTTCTATGGCTAACACGATAATTAACCTCCAAGGCCTATCCTTTGAAGTCATGTCGGTACCCTAGTTTTTCGCCCTCTTCCTTTGTTTGGTCTTGCATAGTAATTCCTCTTTTGTCCTTCTCTTAAAGGACCGTCTTTGTTGTAAATTGATCGGTCCTTCGAGAAGGACAAGTAACTGAGTTACTTAAGTGTATCGTGCGTGCTTATCGCTTGTCTGATGACCAAGCACTGCTTTGTGGGGGGATGCCACTCAATTAAGCTTTAGTTGGATCCCCATCCGACTTGCTTGGCTCCTTCGAGCGTGTACTAGAGGGTCCCCTGCCGTCCTAACCGTGTGGGACTAGCGGGATTCACTGAATTGCCGGGGCCGAACGTGAATTCTCACAAGGAGTTTCCCCGTAGCGGGTTGGCACGGCGCGGGGCTACGTCTGTGAAGCGGCGGCTTGCAGTGCTCCCCCGAGCACTGGCGGGGGCTTCGGTCCCGGTGGTGGCCGCACCAACGACCACCGCGGCAGCCTCGCCTGCCAGCGCTCCTACTGGGATCGCCTCCGGTCTTGACCCCGCTGTGGGATCGCACTTGGAGCTGGCCTCAATCCAAGCCGTTGGACAGTGGCTTCATGCCTGGCTACGCCCCCGCCCTTCGGGGCTTGAGTTCACCGGGCTGAGGCTGGCCCTTCCCTTTCGGGAGGCGCTGGCTATCTGAGGGCCGCCCTAGGTCTTTCGTGACGGGGTAGCTTGCTCTTCGGGCTCGGCTGAGCCTTCCCCTTCGGGCGGGAGGTCGCCATGCTGAGGTTGGCGCTCTCCATTCGGGATGCCTCCTCCGGTGCATGCGACTGCACCTGCGAGCTTGTAGCAGTGCTCGTCGCCGCCCCCCGGGCTGGCTTGGGCTTGACCACTGTTCTGGCGTCAGTCATCCGCGGCTCCCTTTGGGGAGCTGCGGTGGCACCAAGCCTGCTGGGTTTCGGGCTTTCCCCGCGGCGGTGGCACTTGCTGCCTCTGCTGTGGGATGGGGTCCGAAGCCGCGCAATGTTGCTCTCATTCCTGCGGGGTTGGTACCGGGACTGACACTGGTAGCGGTATCTGCCGTCTCCTCCGTGTCACTGGCTGTGGTCACCCAGTCTTACTGGCGCCTACTGCCGTGTCTTCGACCCTGCCGGCGGTGGGGATCCCGTCCAGTGGGATGGGGTCTCAGCTTGCGGGCTTGGGTACGGGGGCGATGGTTTTTCGGTTCCGCCGGCCGGCCTCAGCCGTCTGCTTGGCTGGTCCCCCCGTGGGTTGCCGACCGGGGTGTGGTGCACAAGGGGGGGGGCAGGCTGGTCCCTGTGGCCTGGCTTGTATCCGGGTCCAATCTAGGGCATGCAGCTGCGTACGGGCATCAGCCAGCTCAGGGTTGGACTCGGGTTGCGGCTTAGGCTACGGGTTCGGGGCCACCGCCTCAACAGGCTTTGGGTTCCCGCTCGACCTGGGGTACGCTAGGGGTGTTGCACCTCGGGCGTATCCCCCTCATTGCCTTTGGATAAGCCGGCCCTATGGTCGTTCCGTTGGCTGGCTATGGGGGTGTGGCGGCAGGGTATCCTCCGTGGCTTGGTTCCCCTGCTACTCAGCCTGCGGTGACGCAGGCGCAGCTGCCTGTTGTGTTACGGGCGCTGTTGCACAGCCAGCTTCCTTTCCAGTCCCCCTCAGCCCACCCTCCCGTAGTGCCTGCTTCTGTAGCGGGCAACTCGGGTACCGAGAACGCGGAGGCTTCGTCTGCCTTGGGCGACGACGGCTCCGAGGAGTCGGGGTGGGGTGCGGATGCGCCAGGAACCATCCCCATGGCAGGCTGGTGAAGTCAGGTCCTGCTTCGCTGTCGATTCCTGGCGGTGTGATTCGCTGAGCTCGTTCCACGCCAGTTACCGAGATCTCGTTAGGTCGTCATGTCCTTCGATCTCTCATTCGCTGAGCGGATGGTCTTTCCTGACATCGAACCCCAATTCGTTGGGGGCGCTGCGGCGGAGATCTCTGCTCAGCTGCGTTGACCTCTGTCTCGGTCTTTTTCGCGAGAGGTGGACGGAACATAACCTTTGTCCCCCGATAAGGCGTGGTCCCAGGCGTGAGCGAAGTTGATCGGGTCCCTTCGAGCTCGGCGTCTACGAAAACTCTTTGCCGTGCCGGACCTCAAGCGGGAGGTCCGTGGCGCTTCCTATGGGGGGCGGTCTACCTGTCGGCTTTCTCTGGTTTCTGCGAGGGTGAGCTGCGAATCGATCGACGGGCCCGGATTCGGTCGCTCATGCGATGGTCGGTTTTTTTGCAGTTTGATCCTCTCTTGAACCATTTGAGAGTGCAAAGTGCTAAAGTCCGGGAGTCACCCGAGTTCGCTTGGGTGTCCTCGCGCTGCTGGGCGCGCGGTTGCTGTACGGGTCTTGACTCTTGCGGTCGTGCACTTGGTGTTTGCTTCGCAAGAACGTCTTGGCTCATCTATCGGCCTCCTCTCGCTGCCGACAGCCTCAAACAGGTTACCCTGTCTGGGCTGGGTGCTCTCTTTCGGTTCGGATTGATTCTCTGCCATTTAGCGCGGGATTTTCTACTCTGAGCGCGAACGAGAAGACCCTTGGGGTTGGGCCGCCGAGGTTCAGGGGAAGGACACGGCTGCCTCCTCGTAGAAGCTTTCTCCTTCTAAGAGGATGGCGGTCAAGACCTCGCTGGCCTCTCAGACGACTTCCGCTGCCGCGGCTCCGCCAGTCACTAAGGCGTCCTCCGGGAAGTCTGGGGGCAAGCGGAAAGCGCGGAAAGAGGGGAGAGCCAGACTTTTAAGCATTCTTGCTCAAGGATTCTGGCATTTACGGGTTGGCGGGCCGCTGCTGCCCCTCACGGGACCTTTGTCCCGGAGCTTCCGCCGGGGTTACCCTCCGGTGGGCGGGCCGCTTAATCTAGTATAACTCATCTCTGACTAGAAATCGTTCGCGAGGGCTGGGTGAGGAGCGTGGTATCCGACGATTACTGTCGGAATTCATCAGCTGCTCCTCCACGCCGTCATTCTGTCAGGAGGTCACTCGGCTCCCGCGTTCCAGAGAGGGTCAGGTCACTTCTTTCAACGGCACCTTCGACGCAAGCAGGTAATCGTCCCTATCCCTCTCGATTTTCGAGGGGGCTTTGGTCGAGCGTTCTTCCTAGCTCCCAAGAAGACTGACGACTGGAGGCCGTTCTCATCTGAGCCCTCATGTATTCTACTGCATTTTTGGATGGGGACGTTGGCCCTCGCTCTCCGCCGCCTATTCAAACTGTTTAGCGACGTCTCTGGATGTCACGACGCCTACCCTCCAATTCCAATCGAACGGAGAACCGAATCTGGTTACGCTTCCGGCTAGAGCTAGTAGCGTACCATTTCGGGAACCCTCCATTCGTCCGGCCTGTCCTGGCCGCCGCGAGTCTTCACGCGTGTGGTCAAGGCCATTGGCTCGGTTTTCGGACGGCAGGGGATCAACCTTGTACTATCTGGACGACTGGTTGATCTACAGCCCGACGAGGGATCTCGCCCACGCCCACGCCAGTGGGTGGGGCAGGTGTCATGAAGTTGGAGTTCTTCGTGAAATTTTCGAAATCCAACTTCGAACAGAGTCAGTTCCCAGTTTCTTTTCGGGAGGCAGCTGGATCTTCAATGGCCGTGTATTCCCAAGGAGCGTGTAACCATTATTATCAATGTGCTACGCTCCTTTCCGGGGTCAGACGAGCTTGTGCTTTGGCTTGGCTCTGGGTTCAGGGATTCATGGCCATCCGTGTGGACATCGTGCCTTTCTGTATTGCATCGTATGTGCCCAATCCATCTGCGCCTTCTGGCGCTCTACATATATCTCCCGTCCACGGAACAGCGTAACCACCTGTTCAGCCGTGACTGCGATGTGGGGGACGCTCTGTCCTGGTGGAAGTTGCCCAGCAATCTCTTCCGGCGTGGAGTTCCTTCCTTCCCAGCCAGCCGGGATCCCCTGACTACTTATGAGTCGGGTCGGGGCTGGGGCGGTCACATTCGAGACGAGACTGTTTCGGGCCACTGGTCGGCCACGGATCACATCAATGTCCTGGAACTGTTAGCAGGGATTTTATCTCTGCATAATTTCCGGGACTTGGTGGCCGGTTGCAAGATCCTCATCGGATCCGACAACACCACGGTGGTGTTGTATATCAACCGGCAAGGCAGAACGAGATCTCCCACTCGCTTCTCCTCACGAGGCTTCTGATCGAGTGGTGCCTTCGAGAGGGGGATCACCTTTACAGCCTGGTTCCTACCGTACTACCGTGCGTCCGAATGTCACTGCGGACTGTCATATCCGAGACGAACCTGGAGTGGTCGCTGTTCCTCGGGTAGCGCAACGTTCTTTTCCGGGTCTAGATTCGCCCGTCGATAGATCTGTTCGCTTCCGCCGGAAATGCCCTATCTTCTGACGTGGCGGCTCCCTGGGACGCGTTCCTGGAGCCTTGGCGTCGGATGCTCTTTCCCTGGCCTGGTCGGTGATGAAGGTTCCTGCCTTTCCCCCGATCCCACTCGCACGAGTGGGTAGACTTAGTAGGAAGGATCGACTGCGACGTAGTACTCGTGGTTCCCTTCTTGCTTCGTCATCCGTGGTTTTTCGTCCGCTGGTGAACCTGTTTGCAGGGTCACCCCGCGACGTTCCCCGCGGTGACTCTCATTTCCGATTGGACTCACCTGCGGATGTCCATACGAATCTGGTGATGTTTATTCTGTTCCGGCGTGGCGCTGTCAGGGAAACTTTCCCAGCACAAAGGCTTTTCTCGTGGCGCTGCTGATCTGGCGGCCATGGGCTGGCGAAGATCCTCGGCCACTTAACTTCCCGCTTATTTTAATAATCGATGGCGGGTTCGCTAAGTGGCGCAGCCGAAGATCTTTTGTCCGGCACTTACTCTGTTTCAGCAGATCGCAGACGTCCTGAGTTTCTTTATTCAGTAGTGGCCTAACACGAACACAATCAAGAAAGCTCAGGTTGTTGGTTCGTTCTTTCACCGAGGACGACGGCCCCTTGGGCTGTTTCCGAGTGGTGATGATTTTTTCGAACCGCCTCTGCTGCATTTTTAACACCAGGTGGTCGCCAACGAGGCCAGTTATGACTGAGTGGAACTTGCCAACCGCCCTACGGAGTTTTTGACAGGCGTACCGTACTAGCCGATTGGCTCCGCCAGTCGGCCGCGTTACGACGTCCAAAACTAGTTTCCTGCTTGCGATGGCGTCAGGCTGTCGCACCTCCTCCGAATTGACGCATTGTCGGTGGGAAAATTTTTTTAGTTTTTGGATTTTCGTCGGTGCCACTCTCCATTTCTGCCCGTGTCTTCTCCAGTATGAACGACCGGGCTTCAGGGCCACCCCCTCTGCTTTTTGGCCGGACATTCGGTTGGTTCTGCCGTAAGGGTGGACTGGCTATGGTGTCGGGTGGGAGCACTCGATTTTTTTACCTCTCCCGTACTAAGACCCTTCGTAAGACACGTTGGGTCTGCAAGGTTATCAATCGGGTCCCATGCGGTGAACGTGGCGCACGGGCTTACGGCTCACCCCACCAGAGCTGGGGCAATTTCGACTTCTTTTCAATCACCCACACCGCGGCTCCGCCCTAGAACAAATCATAAAACTGGTTGGCTGACGCCCCTCATGGAATTCCTTCATAACAACGTACGAGGATATGAGTCCTGATGCCGGGGGTTTTTTTCCCTCCTCGCGCCGTCCTCGGACAGCATGGGTATGATTAGTTCAGGTAAGTCGAATCCCGGGACTTTAACCGGAATTTTACTTATATGGTGGACTGGGAGCGAAGTGGGGCCCTACTTTTCCTAGGCCTTTAATAGCTTTCGCACTCCGTATCCAAGGGTGGTGCTGACCCGCGGCCGCTCTTTGAAGGGTCGGCTCCTCGGGTTCGTTCTACGCTTGGTTTTTCTAATTCGAATTGTGTTAGTCTCTTTTCGTCGGCGACCACTTCCCTTTCCCTCCGGCCTATGGTCGGTGCCTAGTCTGGAAAGGGGGTTTTTCATTCGATGCAATTGTTATTATCGCATTGGAAACCCTAAGGAGATTTTCAAAATATGAGGGAGTTTTGTTCGAAACAGTAATTGTTTCTTAATCCCGTTACTTTGGAAATCTCCTTTTTAGAATGTTGATCCCTTCCCACCCAGCCGGCCACTGGTTGTCGCCCTAGAGGTGAGCCTATGGGGTTCCGGGAAAGAGAAGAGCATGATGGGATCGCCGGTGAAGTCAGTGGTATGACGTCACCGGGGATCGCTGAATAGATTTTGTGTTGTTTTTCAGTTTGGGGTCCATCTTGTGCACCAAAGGATGATGCGCAATTTGTTATTATCGACCTTGGAAAAAGGAGATTTCCAAATCACTGGAGTTAAGAAACAATACTGTTCTCGACCAGTGTTTTACACAGTTAACATGATCTTTACCAGACTTTCGTCTGATACCCTGACCCAAGTGCCATACAGGGTTTTCACAGATTGGGTCCAAAAGTCATGCAGGGGTCATTACAAGTTCAGATTTGCGCTTATCCTCCTTTTGCTTTGCTGCACAAATCAATTGCTGTAATCCCTAGACTTGTCAGAAGAACCGCTGACCCAAGGTCCAATGTTCACAGACTGCGGTTAAAGGTCACGCAAGGGTCATTCAGGTCTTGTCTCACTAACCCTCCTTTTTGGCTGTGTAGGCCACAAATCAATTGCTATAATCAACCAGTCTTGGTCAGAAGAACCACTGACCCCAGTCCCATATGGGTGGTTTACCCCTCCTTTTTTGTTGTTTCTGCCACAAATCCATTTTCAAAATCACTAGACTGGTCAGAAGAAAAACCGCTGACCTAGGCCCATATGGGTGTACAAAGATTTGGGTCAAAGGTCACGCAGGGATCACTTTACAGGTCAGTCGCTCTTACCCTCCCTTTGGCTGTTTCTGCCACCCACTCAAGTGCTACAATCACAAGACTTGATCAAAGAACTGCTGATCCAATGCCCATATGGGATGTTCACACAGGATCTTTACAGGTCAGTCGCACTTACCCTCTTTGTGCTGTTTCTGCCACAAATCACTCTATAAGGTCATCTTTTTATTTTGGCCTACTTTATACAATTTCCCACTTTGCAAAATAAGGGCCTCTGAATATGACAGTGTTGCACATTCATTGTCTATTGTCAGTGTCACAATAGGGTGTACACAAAATGTTTGATTAGTGATCAGCAAGTGACATTACAGCCATTAGTGTCCCTTAACATGACATTCCAACGATGTCTGGCCTAGTCATCAATTGATCATTTTGAATCCCCACGGCTATGTTCATGCTCATGAGACAATTACTCTAAGTAGCTCTGGTGGTTTTGTATGCAATGTTGTCCCAGCTAAACTCTCAGAAATCCACTAATGAAAGGTCCAGGAGCATATTTGGTTGATGACATAATCCCACGACCGCCGAAAATGCTGATATGGCCACGCCCTTTTTTTGGGGGGGGACGCCCCTTTTGAGGTAAGTATACTCCTGACTGTATCTACAAACCGTTGGACCTAGAAGTTTGAGACCACTCAAATGTGTGCGGAATGGCCACATTAATGGGGGGGGGGGGTGGTCAAGGTAAAATATTTATATACTCCAAAAGTCAAGGTTTTTTTAAGATAATTGTCAAAACTGATTTTCACACCATATTGCGCACTATACATTTATGAATGAATTCACAAGGTTTTCATGCAAAACAGGAAGGGAGGTCACCAAGAAACACCTTGGATTTGCTCTAACGCTCCTCAGGGATAATTTTGGGGGTAGCTAAGTGTAGGTCACAAAAAGAAATTCGTATTCCTTTCCTGGCAATGGCAATCGATCTTCATGTAAGCCATGCAAAATGTTGGCCTCATCACGCCACATAAAAGTGGTATTGATTTCCTGGATAAACGCGCAACCCTCAACCACGAATAGAATCGTCGAACCCTTTTAATGAACTGACACGAATAAAATTCAGACTATAACTACACGGGGCGGTTCAGGCCTAAAATGTTTGACCCAAAAAGTTGGGCCCTTTTGTGCTCAAATGAAAAATCGCTAAAATTTACCAATTTATGTTTTTGGCATGGAAATCTGTGATATTTTGCCTGTTCATAGTAACAGGCATGCAGTTTTGCTTTTAGATCATCTTAAAGACCCTTCAGTCAGCATTTCTGCTACTGCTATTAGGCCCCTATAAAATGGATAAAAATATATTTC
>JAMKCH010009281.1:0-30142 GCA_023653785.1 Ophioderma brevispina
TAATCACACTTTTTAGGTGTGTAAATTCTGAACAATAAGCTCAAAATTTTATCTCAATTTCCATCCCGGACGAGCCACCATTCTGTTATGACGTATCGTAGACGCCTAAGGTCAGAAATACCTTTCAAACACAAATAATGAGCCTTGTGCACAAAATGATCTAAATTATATATAATAAACAGTTTTAATGATCTTTACTTGATTTGGGTTCAAGAAGTGGTAAGTCCAAAACAACTTTACATAAAATTACACTCAATATTTTAATTTACATGTATAATTATGGCCCTCAAGAATGTTCCACTAATGTCCACAAGAAGAGTTGACAGTTCAACGTGATATGCCTAACAGCGAAGCTCCAAATGACAGCGGCACAAGTTCATACAAAAACTTCAGGATTATATTCAAAGGGAATCTTCCCAGTCATGGGTAATCTTTGTCCAGCAGTTCAAGACGACAAGGATAAATTAAGTCCCTCGACGATAATAATCCACAGTATCAGTCCAAGCTAATCACCACGAGTTCTATTTGTCACAAAGTTGGGAATCCTATTTTGATTCCCAGCACTTCGGCTTCAAGACGAACAGTAGAATATTTACAGCACTCTGCACACATGGAAGTAAAAGATAATAAATCCTGGCACTGTACAGGTCTGCTCCTAAAGGCAGAGTAAAAATAGCTATCTTCTAGATACTTGTTTATACTAGTGGATGTGGCAGATAGTCCTTCCAGTGATAGTATTTAACTAATCACAGATAGATTCCCATTCTAACAATATTCATTTACTCATCAGGATGCATAAACATGACCTTGCACCAATCAATTCAGATTTCACAATCTAAATTACAAAACTTCATCTAACTGCCAAAAACTCGGTGTGAATATGCAACACAGTCGGTGTTAAAGCTTGTCAGTGTTAATTTTTGGTGTTAAAGTTAGGATTAACACCGATTGGGTTGCCTGCAAAAATTTTGTTATGCATTATTGGGGGTCTGATTGTTAATGCTAGATAACAGGTAATATAGAAACAACAATAAAACAGCAAACATTTTTTTTTTTAAATATGTTTAGATCGTGTTTAGGTACATTTGGTGTTTAATTAACACCAAAGGAGTGTGGTCCTCCTGGAGGGTAATTAACCAGTTGTGCAATTTAACACCAGAAGGGTGTTAAAATAATACTTAACACCGCATGTGGTGTAAGATTAAAACCAAGAAGTGTTATGTAGATATTGTAACACAAAGATTAGTGTAAATAAAACACCAATTTGGTGTAAGTTAACACCAATAGGTGTGGTCCTCTCCAAACACCGGCTTGGGGTTAAATCAACCCCTTCGGTGTTAAATCTAACACCGATGTTTTGCAGTGTATATATAACTTTGTGGGGGAGTTCCCAGATCTTGCAATGTCTTTGACTTTTAAAGCATAAACAAGCTGAATCAGTTACTAAGTTTAGCACTCTTGGGGAATTCCCACTTCTCCTATTGGGCAATCAGGTGCACTTAGCAAAACAACTCTTGGAATCCCCTTTTCTCTCTTTTATAGTATAACAAAGTGCTTTTCACGTGAGAAATCATTTCTCAAATAAAATTGAGAAAATAATATTTTTAAAGTTTAATCAGAAAAATGGAGGCCATATAACATGGGGACCCACTGGGACTTGACACAGTTGCCTTGGTGTGGGCGTTTGGTCTTACAGTTATGCGCGAAAGCAGGCGAGACTTGAAGAGAAGAATGTGCAACTCTATATAACTACAGTAGGTAAAAAGGGTCACAATTGTAATCATTAATTAACTTTAATTAACAAATTTGTTTATTTTTTTTCACGCCGAAGCCTACATGACATTTTTTTTGAAACCTTGCGCTCGATTGAAGCTCGTTAAGCGGACATAATGGCACTAAAAAATTTTTCAGACATAATGAAAGGACCCTACTGCAATCACTTCCACAAGTTTGAAAACAATTGGATGTTTACATCGTAAAAACAGTAAAAAAACAGGAAAAGTTCAAGAGGGGGAGGTGGCAGTTGAAACGAGTCAGGAGTTATAGCTTGGATAAGCTTAAAATATCCAAACAGTTTCTAAGGAAAAGAAAACCCGGAATTTCATAAGCCAGAATTTCCAAGTTAAAGTTTTAAAAATGAGCTGGGATTTGAAAATGTTTGTGGTGTTTGTGTGCGCGCGCGCGCGTGTGTGTGTGGTGCAGTGTGTGTGTATGTGTGTGTGTGTGCTGCGTGTTATGTATGTATGTAGGTGTGTTATGAGTATGTATGTATGTATGTATGTATGTATGCATGAATGTATGTATGTACGTATGTGTATGGCGTATGTATGTAGTATGGTTGAGGTATGTATGTGTGTATGTAGGTTATGGATTATGTAGTATTTTTATATTTTTTGTTCATTTTAGTTTATTATTTTCATCAGTTTGTTCACTTTTATTACTGCTCAAATAATAAAGGTTAAATAATTAAACAGTATGCGTTTTGCCGATTAAATACTTATTAGTATTCATTAATGTTCTTTAAACCAATTATATGCTGAATCTTAATCTTATCCAGAATGCATTCTGTTTTTATTTATTAAAAAACTTTTTATTTTTTTTTTTTTTTTTTTTCTTTTTTTTTTTTTATTATAAAATCCATGAAAAGGTACCATGAACAATACAGATTATCAAGCACAAAATATGTACTTTTTTTTAGTTAATTTGCTCTATTCTCAACCGACAAAAAGTTAGTAACAATTTATTTCTAAGTGGCAAAACAGGCAAATGGCCCACTTTTAGCCGCCCATGTAAAGTCATTGTTTCGGCCCAAATTCTAGATGATCAATATTGTTGATTGTTCTTTCACTATTATTAATATCTTAGAGTACTCTGACATGTGCAGAGTTCGTGACATTATACCTTAGAAAATGTGTTTTTGACGTCTGGGATCCAGGACCCCACCCCCATTGTCCACTAACGTGATAAAAAGACATTTTTTCCTTTTTTTTTTTCTTTAAAATTGTACAGTTGCGCTATAGGCCTATGTAAAGTATCTAATAAGTGATAAGTAACAAAATCATTTACTCTTTATGCGCTAAACGCAATTTATTATTGGACCTTGCATATGATGCAAAGTCCATGGAAAAATGACTTGTATTTTGCAACACCAATAAAATACAAGATTGTCTTAACTATCAATATTTTGTGTTAAACCTGTGATCCTGCGATTAACATAAAATTAGTTTTTTCCAAAATTGGGTTATGATTAAGTCGCGTGTTTTGTTTTGAAAACAATTTCCTGTAGAAACGGAACGTTTGAATATACATTCAGGGAAGCTTTTGGCACATTCTTGAACAGACGAAATCAGGGAGCAAAGGAACCTATCGTGCATAAAAACATCAATAAAAAATAAACATACCACACAAAGAATCAAATAAACGCTGATTCATATAGATATAACTCAATAAAAAAATATTTTTAAATAAAAGACAAACAACAACACAAAAGAGAGAACAAATAAAAAACCAATACAAGGATAAAAAGAAGCCACCAATCAAAAGGCATAACGCCAAATGGCGTTATGGAACCTACTTAGGCTCTGCCTTTGTTGGAGTTTTTTTTATTTGAATTATTTACTCTAGTTTCCCGCACGATCATCAAAACATTACAAATTTGTCAGTTTCAGTTTCTCCTCAGACTAGCTTCATCTTCTTATTGGTAGTATATGAATTCGCAACTTGGCGGTCATAGTGTTTGTTTTTTGTTTGCTTGCTTTATTTAAATTAGGTAAGCTGAGATGAGAGTAAATAATATAAAAGTTTACTCTAGTATGTAGAAATATTACAGTTTTGCTACAATCAAAAATCAGGGTGTTTTCAGTTGAATTTTATTACATTTTATGTCAAAGGGAAGCAATTTAAACGAATAAGATGGTTTATATATGTTTCATCTATGTTAAGCACGTAGAAAGCCAGATTGCCCCTAGAAAAACCCAAGACCTAGAATCCGTGGATCTCTCCTTATACAACAGATTTCATTGTTTTGGAATTTGTCTTGAAAAAGGTCCGACCGAACCCCGTATGACATAGCGCTTCGCGCTAATCCAACTCGCTATTGCACCTTTATTTAACGGGGGGGGCGTAAACGCGCCTTACACTTCCGGCCGTGTGAACACAGCTTCTTCTTCTGTGAACAAGTTGAACATCTATTAATACGGCTTTTTAGTTTTTGATCTCAACATATCCTCCTTCCACATTTAAATTCGTACCATCGCAATAGCGTTTAACTCCAGAATAAAAAATCAGACTATAATATGTTTACTACAGCAATTACAAATGCACAACTGTACAATGCACTGGTGGCAAAAATCTCAAAATAATTTGGAAAATTGGGGGTGCCTTTAAAAAAAATATGCTCTTATTGCTCTTATTCAGAAGACGGCTGCTCAAGATGTAAACAAAAGAAACAAATTTTAAAAATGAAGATTCTCTTTGCCCGCACCTCTGTTTGACCAGTCCGTCACCTGTGATTGTAATATCATTAATTGAGAGTCCTTACAAATAAATAAATTTACTGTAGTAACGTGATTTTTAACACACTTAAAATATGGCTACAAATAATTGTGTCGTTCCCTTCAGAAGGCAAAGTCAGTATGTCGCTTGCTTTCCACAGCCCAACCCTAAGCGCTATGATTTTTTTTTAGGGTCAAAAAGTATGCGTTATGCGGAAATTCTTTTTATTCACTTTCACATTTTTTTTCTTGTAATATTTTAAATTTAAAAAATGTTTTCAAAATCACTTGGACAAAACAAACAGAGCTTTTTCAGTTATCTCATTACTCATGTTAAGCAAATGCTCTTTCTTGGCCCCTGGTGGGGAAGCTCTCGGGTTTTAGCATGTTGACGAAAAAGAACTAATGCCTCCGGAGGAGGTCCAGGGGGCCCCCGAAGCTCATCTCGGGTTTTTAGAATTTTTAGTTTTGGGCCCTTCGGAGAGCTCTGAGTTTTATCTCTTTATCATGAAGGCAGATAAACTCTCTGTCCCCTGGCGGGATCCGTGTGCGGATCCCCCGGAAGCTCTCGATTTTTAGCATAGTTGAGTGCCTTTTGAGAGCTCTCATTATCTCATTTATCATGAAGCAAATGATCTATACTTGTTGCCCCTGCCGAAGCCTCCGACAGCCCTCGTGTTTTAGCAAATTTAAGGTATATTTCCATCAGGGCTCTAATTAATGACCTATTGGCCTACTCTGCCTGTGACAGTGTCAATTTATTTTCCCTCGTCATTTCCAGCACCCGCCCCCCCCCGAGGTGGCGCCCGCGGCCCCGTACCCCCCTTGCCCCCTAGCTTTACGGCCACTGGTATTGGTATGTGTGTATATATGTGTGTGTACATGTAATGTGTCTGAACATGCGCATGCAGGTTTGTGTGTGTGTGTTGTGTGTGTATGTTGTGTGTGTGTGGTGTGAGTAACAGCACCTTGCTTGTATTCTAGTTAAACAATCCACACAACACACTGGCTCCAACCAGTTCGGGATCAGTTTTTCTAACCAAAATCACAACTTTGCCATTTTGAAGGTCATGAGGTTATTTCATGGACTAAGACCAGTCCTCCTGTGTGATTTTTGTGCTGATAGAAAAAGAATAAAGCTACCCTCGCTCTGTTTACAAGCCAATCATTTTATCTGTTCATAATTAATGCCTGTCCTATAAATTTGATACTTGTAGATTTCTTACTGAGCTGAGTATTGGGCTACAGAAAACTAAAGTACTAAAGGGAAAAATACCGTCGCGTTCTCGAACCGCTAAATCCCCCTGGCCGGAAGATCGGTTTACAAATTTTTAAATAATCAGCTGCAAATACCCCCCTTAAACCCCAAATACCCCTTAAACCCCCAACAAACCCCCTTTTATTAAACCTGGGCAAACCCCCTTTTAACTCGTGCAAACCACCTGAAACCACAACAAGCCCCCTTAAAGCCCAGGACCAACCCCCCTTAAACCCAGACAACCCCTTTAAACCCGACCAACCCTTTTAAAACCCCACAAATCCCCCTTAAGCCCAGAGACAACCCCTTTAAACCCTGGACAACACCTGTAAACCATTCATACAACCCACCTTAAACCCCAACCAAATCCCCCTTAAACCCAACACCCCCTCAAAGCTGGACAACCCCAATAAACCCCGGACAACCCCCCTTTAAACCGGACAACCCCCCTTAAACATGGACCAACCCCCGTAAAAACTGGGCTGTTGCTGCAACCCACCTTACACCCCAACCCCCGTTAGGCCCAGACAACCCCCCTTCCCTTAAACCCGGACAACCCTTTTAAACCCGGACACAACCACCTTAAACCCCAAAACAATCCCCCTTAAGTCCGAAACCCCCTAAACCCGGACAACCCCCTGAAACCGGACCAAACCCCCATTAAACCCAGACAACCCACCTAAACCCCAACAATCCCCCTTAAACCCAACAACCCCCTTGAAGCTGGACAACCCCCTAAACCCAGACAACCCCCCCTTTAAACCCGGACACCCACCTTAAACCTAATCGCGCGAGAGTACATGATTCCCCACCCCTCCATCAAGTTTCATCCTCAAATCAGACTTATGGATCTTCAGATAGGTTGTTCACGAATTTTTTGGGTGAAATACCACCCCAAATTAAGCCCATAAATATGCAAATTAGCTATTTACTTAGCATATCATGCGCCACAAACCTAATCAACGCGAGAGTACAATGATTCCCCACTCCTCCCCAATTTTCCTCATCAAATTCGGACTTATTTATCTTCAGATAGTTTTTCAAAGCTTTTTGGGTAAAATACCCAAAATTAACTCATTAATATGCAAATAGGTACCTAATTAGCATATGCCCCGCCCCTTATCGATCATATAGAAGGGCTGGCATCCGATCCCCCCCATCAAGTCACATCAACATCAGCCTTATGGGTCTCCTGTTCTCGCGTTCACAAGATTGTATTGGAAATACCGCAAATTAACTATTAAATTATGCAAATTAGGTCCCTAATTAGCTTATGCCACGCCCATAATCCTAATCAGATGAGGGCACACATCAATGGCAGTCCGATCCCACCCACCAGTTAACATCACCATAACCCTTATTGGGTCTCATTTATCGCTATTCACAAGATTGTGTTGACGCCGCCGACGCCGCAGACGCCGCCGACGCGGACGCGCGCCGACGCCTTGACTGAAAGCATAATCCCCTTCTCTTTTCAAGCCAGGGATAAAAACAGTGAATACATCGGCATTATTTCATTTTATTGGAGCAATACTATTAAAAACTTCACAATTTGTGTACCAAACAATTTTAAGCTTCAATCTTCAGATGGAGATATGATAAAGATTTCGATTAAATCATTTGTAGCGACTTGTGGAAGCTCTCGGCGCACCTTCCGAAAGGGCGATCTACAAAACCAGACCTGTTTTGGGTCCACCACGGGTAGTTGTAAAATAGTCATTAGGTTATTTTGCAGCTACCACGATTGGAAACTGAATATATGTACCATTATGCTTATGCTGTATTGAAAATCATAATGTGAACTTAGGCATGAACCTTTCATCAGTTTAAAAATACATGACGAAAGCAACTCGCCAAATACTAGAACTTAGCACTCTCATGGACAACTCGGCAGAATTGTCAACTCGAATCCAACCGCAAACTCGAACTCGAACTCGCACTCGAACTCGCAAATCACAACTCGCAAAATTAACTCGCACTTCGCAACATTTTACTCACACTCGCAGTCAGAAACTCGCAACGCGTAACGCGCAGATTATCCAAGCCCCGCATTAAAAACAGTTAAATGCCTCCTGCCCGACCTAATCAGCAAGTGTGAGATTTTTACCACGTTGTGTGCAACCGTTCCAGAGCGGAGCTATTCATTATATTGAGTGCTGACCACAAAGCAGTAGCGATTTATTTCCCGTAAATGTTACCAAGGATTAGAATTGCAAAATCTGGCACACCAATACTCGCTGATCTTGTGGTTTAGGTCGCTGACCTCATGATACAGAGGTCTCGTCGGGTTTCGAATACTCGCTAACTGCCCTGTGCAAAACCTCTACTGCCTTTGTCATTATGTTTCTCAGGTTAGAGGAAAAATCTAAAGTCAAAAGATAGAAAAACGAATAGCTGCCCTTTGAGGTTCGTGAGGGAGACCTGCTCCCTGAGCATGGGGTGGGTAGTCAAAACCATCGCGTGCGACTTTAATATCACAGAAACAGGCACGAACTCTCACGAGTTAACGGTTTAATGATGACGAGTCCTGGCTTTCAAACTCGGCCACAAGTGCTTCTCAACAGACTTTTACGGGTGAACAAAACCATAACAATGGGTCAAATCGAAAATATCCACGCGGTAGTTTTTGACCACCAACAGCTCCAAGGGCAGGTCTCCCTCACTAACTCAAAGGGCAGCTAATTGAGTTTTCTTATCTTAGTTTGGACTTAGACACATTTTTTTTTCCTCTAACCTGAAAAAAATATTGAAATTTTTATAATTATATTTTAAAAAAAGAAGCCGGCCGGAGATTCGACACCGAGACCACTGTCTCATGAGGTCAGCTACCTAACCACAAGACCAGCGAGGCTTGGTGTGCCATCAGATTGCCAATTCTAATCCTTGATAATACATGTTAACGAATCATAAAATCTCTGACTGCTATTGTGGTTGCATCAAATGAATAGCTCCGCTCTGAATGTCGCCACCGACCCATGCTCCAGGCGCTCGGGGTGGTCAAAATCTCACACTTGCGAAATCGCCAGGACACTGTTGGCTGGAGTCGCGTTCTTAGCACCCACTGCGATGCCAATTGTTTAAAACGGTTTTCTATGGAGTGTGAATTGCGCACTATATGAGATTGGCTATTGATTTGAAATGACTGTTTACACAATTTGGGCACGCGCGACCCTCTTAGTAGCTGTGTCAACAGGTGCAAGAGTCCATAATGTCCCTCCCTCCCAAAGAGTTTCTATATAGAGAGAGAGGTAAAGCGTTACGTAATCTTTAGAAATTCACCGTCTCGCATGTTTTTCGCCGACCACAAAGAAAACATAGAGTACCACAATAGAAAGCAATGGCTGCCTCCGCTTCTTCCACATACTGTGGGTGCCGCTTTTGCATATACACTACTATACGGTAGTGATACAAATTAATGTATGTGGTTAGAGGGGCCAGGGTAATAATAGTGTACCTATCATGGGCTCAGATAACTCGTTTTCCTCATATGCAATGCTCGCCTTAGGGGAAACATGTCTTCATTGAGGCTGTTTATTTAAATCAAGACGCCTGATTCCATTTCATTCGTTGTTGGCCAGGGTAGACAAAATTTAACCACCCAATAGCACCCAACATCCCAACTGATATTTTGGGCGGATTGGTTGGTATCGAATTGACTTAGTGGGTAACAAGCCCCAAACTGATAATATTCCGTGCAATATTCAAAAATGTCAGCGCCCAGCACGGACGACTGGTTTTGAATGCGTTTCATCACCCCTTGCCCTTCCCCCACTCCTTCAAAGTTTTGCCGTGCACCAAATTCTTTTTTTTTGTTTTTTTTTTTGGTCTTAGGTAGGGTTTTGTAGGCAAGGCCATATATAAAAATTCCTTGGTTTCCTGGAAATATGAATTTTAAAGGCTACATAGGGAACGCTTGTAGCATGGTGGGCGTCCGCCCCCGTTAGGGCCTCTATCAAGATTAAAACTTCATACTGAAATAAGGCCGTCCGCCTTTAAAGAATGCCTTTAACAAATTTGAAATACGAGGTGATTTCAGGTTTTGTCCAAAAAGCACATAACGCTCTACAAACATGAGTACAAGAAAACATACACTGTGCAAGAATATGTGGTGATTTCAGAATCTTGAAAACATATTTTAGGTTTACAAAATATCTACACAATTACTGGATGAGTGTCAAATATAGTTTTTAAATCGCTATTTTAAAATATATTTAGTTTGAGTCTCATGGTCTCATTTCAAACCGAATTGAGAAATAATTGCATCCTATATTGAGATATGCTCCAATGTCCCTTAAAGGTCCCAGGAATGAATGAACCCTACTCCAACTCTTTACGTGACATTCATTCACAATAACAATGGCCAGAAAAAAAGAATACACTACCATGACATCATTAGTAATCTCTTGATTTTCATCAGCGTCATGACTAGACTTCACGACCAGTCCCTGATCGTTTCTTATTACTCTCTGAAAAATCATAGTTTCACCATGATGTCATCACCAACCCAAATCTTGAATGCTTTCTAGTCCCCCCTTGTAGACTTGATACAAAGCACATCAATTCTATTTTGCCAAATTCCTTGGACCCTTAACGTGACAGATGAGATTCTTTCCCTAGGATACGAATTCCTCTCAAATTGCACAGGATCGATTGAGACACCCACACCAGAACGTTCCTAAGGGTTATTGGACAACAAGTACAAAGGAAACCGCAAACCTTGGTTTTTAACTTGCCTGACTATCGTAAGTTGGCCCCATCACTGTTAAAAAAAATTTCCCGTAAATTTACGGAATTTCTGGCAGCAGTATTCCAGACCTTTTAGGGTAAATTTCCGAAATTTCTTCAATTAACGGAACTTTACAGTAATTTACAGAAATTTCTCATATTAGGGAAAAAATCGTTTATTTTAACAGATTTTTCCGTAATTTAAAATTACGGAACAAAAAACAAAGTCCGGAAACTTTGCTGCCAGAAATGTTTGAAATAATTTCCCGTAAATAACATTTTTACTGTTTTTTGGTTTTATTTTTATTGTTTTTCCTAAAACAGATTTTCCGTAATTACGGAAAATCTGTTTTTCTTATTTACGGAAATTTTTACCAGTGTAGATCCTCGACCAACCAGCGTGATTTGGACTTCTCTCGCGTGGCGGGCACGACAGAAAGGACTAAATCATCATATTTTTAAGACGGGCGTATTCGGCTTACCATCTTAGGTGTGATCTAATACATTGGAAAGCATTACAAATATGCAAAAAAACGCGGGTTCGAAAAAAATTGGGGGGCGCTTCATTCTGGAAATCTCCTCATGTGTCTTTAAGGAACCCATGCTGTCGGGTTGTTAACATCATGTTATTCAAATAAACACGTTGATAAGTACCACTGACACACAGAGACCCTAGCTCAGTTCATTGAGAGTGCAAGGCCTTGACCCACCTAATAAACACTTTTGAGCCAATGTAATCTCTCAGTTCATTCTCAACGAGTCGAACAACTTTTTCCCCGGGGGGGCCACTTGTATTCAAAGGTGGATATGATGCGTGAACATGGACTTTCAAAATGCACCCTAAACACGTATTTTCACCGACTAGAAAACAAGCTAAAATATACCCTAAAGAAGTATTTTTAGCTGTTTATGATACCCTCAACAAGTACCCAGTGCATTGAATCGTAAATATACCCTTTATTATCTTGCTTTGCTTTAATTCCCAAGTTCCGATTACAATATTTTGGATGATTTTGATCCCTACTTAATGTGATATAACATGAAAATTTCAGGGTTAAAAAAAAACATACCCTTTTTTCGATATTTTGCTGTTTTTGACACCCTAAACGATGTACGCGCGTACATCGCCTATTGCAAAAAAGACACCATTTTTACGCGTTTTCTTGTTCACGCATCATATCCACCTTTGAATACAAGTGGCCCCCCCCCCGGGACTTTTTCCCTTGGCACAGTTCAGAATTCAGAACTTTCAACCGCTAATGCATTTATAAAATACACTGGTTTTAAGGAGGATTTGTAACACCCAGAATACGCAAATCTATTATGTCAATATACCAGTCCTGATAACTTACTCAAATGTGCCCATGGGGAACAAGCATTGTGACTTATCCTATTCATACTATGGCAAAGGCAAGTTCAAACGGATCATTTTACCGTAGTAAAATTTCCAGTAATTTCGATATCGTTCCTACAGTCAGTGTGCACACAGATGTAAAATTAATTAGTAGGTTTAAGTTTTAACGGGATTGTTGTGCCACCGAAACTTCTTTGAAAAAAAATCACTTTTAGTACATACAAATCTGATTTTTTTTTAAATCTCCAAAATAAGTTTCTTTGCTCTCAAAATGACAAGTGTTTACCATTAAATGTCAAATCTTTTCAAACAAACATAATATGCTAGCAACTTAATTTTTAAACCTTTAATAGAATAGAGTACCTCAAGAGATTGCTAATGCAATGAATTCATTATTCTCTTCGGTTGGCGAAGAACTGCCAAAAAGTTTGGACCCTCCAGTTGTGCTATATCAAATACTGCAACCAATTTTGATGCTCAAAATTTAAGTTCCATTTAGTATCTGTGGACCAAGTTCTCAAACTTCTTCGATCACTTGATACCAGGAAGGCCACTGGTTTAGATGGTGTTAGTAGTCGTCGTATTAAAGCAGGGGCGGGCCCCCTTGCACGGCCACTAACAAGTTTATTCCAATCTGAGCTTATCCACTGGGCAGGTTCCCCAACAGTGGAAAACCAGTAGGGTCACACTCTTTTTAAAGAGGGCTCCAGGATGGAGGTAAGTAATTACCGCCCAATATCAGTTATTACTGTGGTCATGAAGATTTTTGAGAGGTTGGTTCATAACCAATTATATTCTCATTTTAGTGAAAATAATTTGCTCTCTCCAAACCAATCTGGCGTTAGACTTAAACACTCTACTCTCACAACATTAGTTGAGGTGTCTGAATACATCCTCAGAAATATTGATGCTGGTCAACTTGTTGGGGGCATTTTTTATAGATCTAAAAAAAAACCTTCGACACTGTTAGCCATTCTATTCTGCTCGACAAACTCAATATGTATGGAGTTGAAGGTCTGGAGCTTGATTGGTTTGGATCATATCTTTTTAATAGGAAGAAAGCCACAAACATAGAAAATACAATCTCAGGTTTTGAGTCTGTGAGGTGTGGCGTTCCTCAGGGTTCAATCTTAGGACCACTCCTTTTACAATATATTCTAATGATCTCCCTCATGTTGTATCTAAAGGAACAAAAATAAACTTATATGCTGATTGATACAGCAATATTTTTTTCATCTAGGGATATATGTGATATAAATGTTCGTCTTAATGCTGACCTTAGAAATATCTCATTCTGGATGTATCAAGACAAATTGACCTTAATGCTAAGAAGACCAAAGCCTTGCTATTTTGTTCCCGCCCCAAACTGGACCAATCAAAAGATCTCAGTTTATTCCTAAATGATGTCAAGCTTGATAACGTAAACTTGCAAGTATTTAGGCCTCACCCTTGATCAAAACCATGAGCTGGGAACCCCACATAAATAATATGTGTGTTAATATTCAAAATACATCGGGTTGTTCTACCGTATCAGGGAATTTATGTCGGCAAACCATTTGAATACAATTTACAAAGCATTAGTGATTCCTCGTCTAAGTTATTGCGATGTTATCTGGGGCAATTGTAATGATACTCTTCAAAGTAGGGTGGAACGTCTTCAAAATTGTGCTGGGAGGGCTATTCTTGTCCTGTTAGGACATCCTCAAATATTTTGCGTCCAAAATTAAACTGGAATACACTGACGAAAGTAAAAGACGAAAATCTGTACCATCACTGTGTTTAAATGTCTAGCTGGCCTTGTTCCAGAAAACCTTCAAAATTATTTCACACTAGTTAGGGATAATCACGATCACAATACAATATTGCTCTTAACTTAAAACCCAAAACTGAAGCTGGCAGACGTTCAATTTTGTTCGGGGGGGGGGGGGGGGGGGGGGCTAAAGAATGGAATTCCCTCCACAATGATATCAAAAGTCCTCTACCAAACAGCATAAGTGCTTTTAAAAACAAACTTTTAAATTGTAACAATTAACAGCAGTACTGCTAGTAACTGTTTTGTACTATGTACTAATGTCCAGAAATTTCAAATATTTGCTAGTTACAGTGTATTAATGCTTCATTATTAATTTCATTTCACCCTTTGTTTTGGTGTAATAATTGTATCAAATTTAAGTGCAATTGAATTTTAAATTATCTTTTAATTACTTTTTGATTTGTGTGTAAAAATTTGTATCAAATTTAAGTGCAATTGAATTAAAAGTTGTCTTTGAACTAAAATTGAGCATGGGCTGGCCCATTATGCTAGTTGTTTTTAAATATTCGACTTGATAAATATTTGTTGTATATTTCATTAATTGTTTTTATTGCTGATTGCCTCTGTAATATTGATTGATTTCATTGATTGGTTATTATGAAATGTAATATTTTTAAGGATCTTTTACTAGGAGTCTTTGTATTATTTTAAATGATTGTTATTTGATGTTTTATATGTGAACCCTGGGCCTCAGGGAAGAACAGAGACTATTTGTATTGTCTCTGACTGAGTGTCCCAGGGTAAGAAGAAATAAACAAACAAAACAAACAACGCGTTACTTGAATTTAGTTTAGGGCCAAAGCCAAAAATAGTCATCACCAAACCTAAAAATCCAAGTCTGCTATTGAAGTAAATTACACCCTTGGCTACAAAGGGTACTAATCAAAGCCTATGAAACCAAAAAGAAATTTTGCGATTACATGCATCGTAATTGAAATAAAGGCAACTAAAGATAAAAATGGCGCCCTCTTAGTGCGACGGGAAGGAATTGAAAAAAAATGATATATCTTAACACATCTTAATACTAAAAAGAGATAACAAGTTTCTGTTTTTTGCATTTTAATATTTCTTTGATCACACAAATCAAATATTTAAAAAAATTCTCAAAAGTGTTTTAAAAGTAGGAAAAAAACAGAATAAAAGGGTAAAATTCCGGCCCGTCGCATTTTGAGGCGATTTTTTTATTTTCGAAGGCTGAAAATTATTCAAATTGAATGAAACTTTCCAAAAACTATCAAATATTGTGCAACTGTCATGTTAACAAAAACAATAAAGCCTTTCCAATATTTTCCTTAAAAACTATAGCAGTGTGTCCTTTTCATGACGGGACGGAATCAAGTGCGACGGGGCGGAAATTGCCTATGAACATACAGAAAAATTACGTTTGCGCTTTTAGGTATCAAAAATTCATGCCCCTTTTGTTTGTACTAAGCATACATATGCTTTGAAAACTTCATTCTAGTAATAAAAATTACCAGTACTATCATTTATGAGAAAATGATGAAAAAACATGCTTTATATTCAGTATATTGTCTAATTCACAACATGTACGACATGTACGTAAATGTATCCAGCTTGAAATTCTATCAAAACCTGAGGGAAGTTGGCTTCTACCTTCAGCCTTCACGGCACTTTAAAATAGCTCCTATCTAAAAATGGAATAGGCCATTTCACACTGATTTTGGGGATAAGAAAGTCCCAAAGTTCAAATGTGGGTGAATATCCACATGCTACATCCTTTTATTATTTTGTATTTTTTCATGACTTTTCAAACAGTATTGTTCTTTAACATTGTTTGTAAATAAATTCCCAAGTAACAAAGCTTGTTATTTTAATGTAGAGTTATAACAATGCAGGGATGTAAATTTGCAGGAAATTTCCCTGATTTCAGGAAATGGACACTCAATATATCCGCACTTATTAATTTCAGCCCTTTGGGCCTTTTTACTCTCTTTTTCAGATTTGACGTGTACGCTTCAACTCACTATGAGTTTCGTTAGCACTCATATAACACGAAACAAGTTGGCAAGATGTAATGTTATTGGTTGGGTATTTTATCAGTGAAATACTGATAATTGAACTGCCTTCAATTTTCTTTGGAAGCAAGTGCATAATAGCAATTGTAACTGAAACTACATTAACTCTTTGCATGCAGTTAAGAGAACCGCTATTTCCTTTAAATAAGTCATGTACCTGTAGATCACATGGGGGGAGGTGGTCAGTTTTTTGTATTTTGAAATTGAAACATGGTGTGACTTTTACCTAAAACTGCTTCATTGTAGTTTGTGTATGCAACGCCCCAAACCAGGACGAAATGATATAATGTTTATTTAAAAAAATGGTTTAAAAGCAAACACATGGTTTCTGAAATATAGTGATTTGCAATAATTTTGCCTTGGCTTTCAGTTCACTCAAAGTGGAGTAAAATGCAATTTTTATGAAACAAATGTGATATTGCCAAATTAAATTGAGGCAGGAAATGGGATGTTCGTCCTCGCGTCGCATTTCGTCCCGTCGCACAGCCGTCGTTATTAAAAGTTGCGTATCTGCTAATTAGTAAAAAGTTAAGATCCAAATTTCTATTGAATAGTTTTTGAACTTAAAGAGACATGAGGAAGATTTCTAAGAAGAAGCGCCCCCAATTTTTTTCGAATCCGGGTTTTTTGCATATTTGGAATGTTTTCCAATGTATTAGATCACACTTGAAGCGAATAAGCCGAATACGCCGTCTTTATGCAATAAGATGATGATTTAGTACTTTCTGTCGTGCACGACAGAAAGTCAAAGCACGGTGTTCTATGGGGAAAACTACGATAGTCAGGCAAGTTCAAAACAAGGTTTGCGGTTTTCTTTTGTACTTGTTTGTCCAATAAACCTTCGAACGGGCCTTCGAAACGTTTTTGGTAGGTGGTCTACAATCGATCCAGTGCAATTTTGATAGAAATTCGTATCCTAAAAAAATCTCCTCCTGTCACTTTAATATTGATGTTAAAAATTTCATGTACCTCCTATAACTTTTGATAATAATTAAGCAAATGTTCAATTTTCAAAATACCATGAAATCTATCGATCCGTCCCGTCGCGCCATTAAATAGGCCTATATGTTACCATGGCAACATGTTTGACTTTGAGTTTCTTCAATGTGTGCCTGAATGTAGTCTGTGAGTTGCTTGATTAGTTAAGCAACATCAACCATTTACACATGCAACTGGTAAAGAGGTGCAAAAGAAAATGCATTATCAAATTCCATCCCGTCACATACGATATTTTTGGCTTTGGACCTTTAGGTGTGCGGCCAGTAGTCCTGTGGTACACGTATAGGCCCATATGAGTTTGCACAAGTGTCTGCATATTTTTATGATTTCTAGGAAACTTTGACCCTGATGATTCCAAATCTCGATGCTGTCACTGTCATCCTTGAGCATTTTTGGACGATTTCTCTCTTAGTACCCCTCCAAATGTCCAAAAAAACGGCACGAGTTTGACATTATACTATTCAACAGCATAAAAATGAGCCCATTTTGAGAACAACATGCATGCTTTCTGAACTTTTCCCCGCCTGTGTTTAAAAGTAACTGTCCAAGATCTAGCAAACTATAGACAGTTAAAACATCCTATGTCACTTCTTTGTTGCCTGCGAATCCAGTTCCTGCGAATCTTATGGCCCATAGTATTAAAACTTAACAGATAAAATTGCCAGTGTGTAACTAGTCAGGCCGACTATTTCAAGATACCAGCCCTAACATGTGTACAAAAATACATACTCATTGGACCAGATGAATATGTCCATATACATAAAACTACGCCAGGGAACAAACACGATAAATTGTCGACAACAGCTCACACAAAACTCCTTGAAATTAACTACGCTACATTGTTTCCTTGCTCAATCGAAAACTTGACTTTTCCATGGCCCTCGAGCTGGACAAGTTGGATCTTCGATTTTGCTCGAAAATACATCTGCCGGCTGAATTTCACAAATTGACCCTTGCAAACAACACGCGTCTACAATCATCGCTAAGAATTCCCAGGGTGCATGGTGTGACGTTAACGGTGTCATAAGTAGACTTTTCCAAATGAGTGAGATCTCATTAGAAGTTTTACGTCTGTCCAATCACCGTTGAAGAGTAAGAGGAAATATTTAATGGCCACAGTAGAAAAGTTTAGTGGTACTCATACTAATTGTATAGTAATGTAGCTAGTAAATAAATGTGACATAAAACACCTTGTGTCAGATCACAATACTAAGATAGGTGGATGTTTTATTGAAGTATAGGGTGAAAAACACCAGCAAAATTTCATAAATTGTTATTGGAATATAACTTACCTTTTGACACTAACAAGAATATCATGCTTTATACAGTATGGAGAATATTGACCATTGCTGATATCAAGACACACATAACATAACTAAGTTTTATGTTGTCATAAAAAGTGGCGACAAACTTGTATAACAGATTAGCACAAAACGGATTTGACAAGTCCTATCATTAAAGACCATGCATTGTAGAACTGATGCCTCAGGTTCCAGTAAGCGATTCTGTAAAGTATGTCTTGTACCTATGGGCACATATGTTCTGTGAAGGCAACAAAGGCTAGTCTCCACATGGGCCGGGGATTGAACCATTCACCCTTATAGATTTATGTATGGGGAGTTCCGTAATTTTAAATGTACTATAACGCGTCCGCCCGTTCGGACCACACTCGGTCACATGACGGTGACCCAAGTTATGGTATATAGTTGTCACGTAATAGTGGTCAGTATGGTCCTTTTGGTCAAAATTTAAGGAAAATTTTCTCCATCAAACACTCATGCACATGCATCGTCTGCGGCCTAGTGCCGATGGTGTAACAGACGATAGATTTTGGATCGATGGTAAGGAAGTGGTCATTTGGGGAATTTCAAAAATGCTAATAGAAGCAAACGCTTGGGCCTATTTCAATCACACTTGGTCAAAAGAACCAATTAATGCATGCTTTATACGTGTTGTACACAGTTAATGGTCAGTGGTCATCTAGTGGTCGCCGTATGGCCATTATTCATCTTCAAGTGCGCTGATCAGGACACTGGTGCACCAGGCCCGGTACGCGTGGGGGGGGGGGCGGTGCGGGGGTGCCGGTCGCAAACCCCCCTAATTTGTCCATAAGGGGGGTGAAAAAAGGTCCACTTTTTGCTTATTTTTGGATAAAAAGGTCAAAATTTAGCGAAATTTTGACACAAAAGTCCCACTTTGTGGTGATAAAATGTTCAAACAGTCCAAAAAAGGAACATTTTAGTGGGGTTAGGTCCACTTTTACCAAAAAAGGTCCACTTTGCGAAAAAAGTCCATTTTTGTGAAGTCCCCCCCCCAAAAAAAAAAAAAATTGCGTACGGCCCTGCTGTCACATACACCCTCTTTGGGCAGTAGTTATAAGTGTGTACATATAGTTGGATCAGTCGTCAACTGATATGGCTAGCCTAAGGTCCGTGTTACGTAACAAAATTCAGCTCCATAGGTGTCTTTTTTTCTCACAATATAAGGCTCTACATGCCGTATCTGATTGCAACCCAAGAGCGCTCAGGAGCATTACTGGGTCAGTGGCTAACTATAACCTTAGGTATTTCAGTATGGTGTGTCATGCGGTTGTTGACTTGTTACATCAAGCGAATGACGACAACTTGACCACTGAGTAAGAGCGCTTTATAAATGCCTGCATTACATTACATTACCAAAATTCAATAGAAACAGAACATATGTACAGAGAATGGCTATCTCCCCCTAAGTCGCTGTCCAACTGAAGGCGACCAGGGAACAAGTGTTTGATAAGAGTTTATTAACTAGTCTTAAGCCACTCAGGAGACACACTCTTTGCCACGCGTGGATGTCGCAATGTTGAGTGGTGGCTACTGGTTGGATTCGCCTGTGGGTGACTTTGTGGCATGCGAGGTCCCATAGCAGGTGGTGGAGAGGTAGACCCTCACTCGGGGTCCACGGTGATGAAAACGCTACTAAGCGCTGAAATTAACACTAGACTCTTCAACGGCTACTCACTACTTGTTTAATTCCAGGAGCCCTGTGTAATTCACGTTCTGTGGACAAAGTTGGTTGGCAGGGCGCCAGCTATGATATGGGGGTGGTAAGGAAAAAGCTCAGTTGAGTTTAGCATTTATCTTTAAAAGTGCGCTCTAAACCGAGACAGAGCCGAAACTGGGGTACAGTCTATGGGCGAGGGGAGTTTGGGATGCGGTGTTCCGTTTGGTTTCTGAAGTGGATGGTGGTGTACACACTGATTTTCAATACATTTACAAATGAAGAGCGCCCGCTCATTACTCTCATTACGGAATGGTTGAAGTCATAGTTTGATTACAGATTGGGTGAGATTTTGGAAATTCCTCAATGTATGTTATGACGTTCGAGAGACTTTAAACCTCGCTTGTCAAAATTATTTGCGCAATGATAATGGGAAATCCGGTATGGTCTCGGCTATCGGAAGCTGAAAAAAGATTTAAATAAGACTTTCCCTTGTTGAGTGTTGGGTTTGTTTTATGTTGGTAATGTTGCGCAATGAGATAAATCCCGGAAAATTGAGGGTGACAAAGTACTCTAAATAATCGTAGATGTGCGCGATGATAATGTGAATAGTGAGATTCCTATCGGGTCGGTAATTACTTAGCTCAGTCTGAACCCACCGTGTCATCATTGCAAGGTCACATTCACTTTAATTAAGGTGACAATGGAAATAGGCATGGCTATTTTTCGGCAGTGGAACCAAGGTTGAACTGGGAATGCAATAGGGTATTGATTCTGTCATAATTTATATTGCGCGGAAAGTGTTGGGGCCACCCAGGCGGGTCAAGTGGTTGATGACACGTTACAATTTACACACATTCGATGTGTGTATAGTTAGGTCAGTCACCCGAATTTACTACACATGCGTGAATTCAGCGTCGGTGGCTTGTCACTAGAATCTTCGATACAGGCGTCAATGGAGAGCTTAGTTTGTGTGGTGTAGGCTGCAGCGGAGGCTCATTAGCTGGAGGAGTGGCCGGTGATAATCGTTTGATCGGGGTTTGATCACAGTTTACATCTGTCTGTGGTCTTTTGGCGAATAGAGTTGTCGCGTCGCTCCTCCAACGGGAATTGTGGAAGGCCGGGGAGTGAATCGCGCAATGTCATCTATTCTTAAACATTGAGATTTTTACGCAATGTCATGGTTCCTAGACGTGTGAGATTCGAAGATATTCACCGGGACAGCGCGTACGCGTCGTCTGTCTTGCAACGCAAAGCAATGATCGGGCCAATTAGACATGAGCAGATAACAATGAATGATCCATTTAAATGCTCGGGTGTTTGGTGGATAAAATCTACAAAAGTTTAGAATATGTTACTAACGGCTTCTTATTTTGATAAAGTGTAAAGCATGAGAATAAAGGTAGTGTTTTTCGCTCTGCCGTGTGTCTATCATGTCATATCACAAGGGCTACAGCACTATTTTAGCGTAAAAACACTGGGCTGCGCCTCGTTGTTCTACTTAAAAAAGTGCGGTCGCCCGTGTGTGATCTGGACACGATAGACACACGGCAGAGGCTAAAAGCAATACCTTATTCTATAATATCGATCTGCGAGGTTCAGGGTGATGCACAGGCACGTATTTCCGAAGGAACTTTCTATTTCTCAATTTAGGCGGCCCACTGAAACCATCAACGCGTACAGGGTACTGGTCATGTTGTCTGTCATCACTAAGACCTGTATTTGTCCCATTTCGCGGATACAATCCAATTTGATTCTGGATAGTACACGTCACCTACTTTGATGGATGGGAGCTTGCGAGGTGTATTCAGACCAGCGCTCTGCTTGGAGCATATTCGCGATTGCGTAACGCTTCCTCCCTGGCAGGAAGAGTGTCGCGCCAGGTGGGATGTGGTGTATATCGGCCAGGGGAAGTGCGTTACTAAGTCCCTGATTGGGCAGCCAAAGACACATTGAGATGGTGACAATTCGTGGTTGGGTCTGGCGTATTACGAGATTGCCAGTAGTGCTCGCTGGGGATGACGTTAGTGTTAGCATACCACCTTCGTCCTGGCGTTGTATTGTCTGTTAATTATGAGCAGAAACGAGTTTGTGACGCCAACCTCAGCAGGGACAATTGCTAGGGGAAGGCACAGAAGAAAGAAAGAAAGCCGATGGGTACACCCCACTGGCGAAGAAAGTCGCGAGTTGTGGCTGCGCAGAAAATCAGGCCCCTCTCTGACCGTTGATCTCATCAGCCGATACCTAAGTTGCAATGGTACGTCGCAGGCAGGAGACAAGGCCAGCAGCTCCCTTGGCGGCGCTTTCTTAAGCTGGGCCAGTTAGAGTATCTGTCAACAACCACAAGGTAATTGATGCATATGTACTGAAAGTAATCTGCACATATGCACTGAAACGGGTAGGCGGGTACAAGTCGTGGCAATTGGGGGGAACTAGGTTGCTATGGTGGCCATGCGATTACAATAACTGGCATCACCATGCTTCTGGCTTTAGTGAATGGGTTTCGTGGTACCAGTCCATAAGACTGAGGACTCAGCCCTTGCGGTCATCATGGAGGTTAACCATTAGTGGGCAGAGTGTAGTGACTGAGCATCTCGCGTAGTGTTTTGGTGGGATAACGACCTTTATGACCCGTCAGGGTTAAAGTTGATTGGTGGAACTTGGTAGTAATTTCGCGAAGGGGCTCAGGCCAGTCGTGTCGTGTTTGAGGCAAGTCTCCGTACTCCAAGCTGTGTGTGAGTAGCACGCATTTTCATTCATTATAATGTAACATCTTGCCTGGCTTTTACATTGTGTGCGTTCACATAGTGGGCCGCTTGCATTATAAGCATATTGCAAAAAACTGCAGTTCATTCCTGGGGACGCCCTCACCCGTGTGGTACAAAATACAATGGCCGACGGCCGCGATAAATCAATTCTGACTGGGCGACTTTCACTTTTAAATCCGCAATTTTTCTATGACAGCTGATTTCTGTCGACCAACATCACACCTCCCAAGAAATCTAAGAAGATTTTTTGTGGTCACGGTAATAGTTTTTAAACCCAAGCGCATAAATAATGAGTTATGGGATTCCAATCAACACGTCTCGCCTAGACCCTTTTGCACCTAAACGAGGAAGAAAGATAAGAGCACTTGCTTCGAACAGGGCGGCCTATAGTAAAAATGAAAATGATAAATCCAAGTTGCCAAAATGATAAGGACCAAACAAAAGTCGCCATCCCACACTGTGAAGAAGCAAGAATGAATCGTGCTAGTTTGGTGAGGTGACCAAGTCCTTGGTCACCTGTGGTTCCCTACTTTTACACGATCCTCAGGTTATCGACTCTAGGCCCTCGAGGATGCGGACGCGGAGGCCTCGAGTGAAATGTCGATGTCACCACAGATATAGAAACTGAGATCCCGGTCTTCCTATACCGCCTGTACAAAATCTTTGTCACCACAACTACGCGCTATTGGGGGTAAGAGCAGTGTTTTTACCTAGAACACGCGAAAATTAAGAACGCAGATCTGTGAAACGTATTACCGTAACGTCTCATTCGACTCAACCGCAGTGGTTGCGTAAAGAGTTTTTCATGGCACAATGATCGAAAGGTGCTCGCGGTGTCAAAATCCCTCCTTCCGATCCCATTTGTAATGGTAGAGTGGGCGTGGTTGGGACCATAAAATAATTTCCCTCATTGTATTTCTAATCTTGTGTATGGGGAAAAACAATTTGATGAACAAATAATTTTTCTCCCTCACATATCACCAAAAACATCCGGATTCAATTTTGAATTAAATTAAATCGGTCCGGTGGTTTGAATAGTAGTTGTATGCACAATGGGAAATTGGTCAGTGTTCGACCACCAATTTGAAGACGTTCCTGATAACCAAATCTCAATTTTGATAGAGTAGTGTAAAGTGGTGTGTGGTGTGGGGGGGGGGGGGGTGTGTCGATCGGTTCACCCCCTTAATAAATGAACATGGATATAAAATCAGTTTCATAGCCTTTGCCACAGAGCCTTTTAAAAGATTTCCCAAATAATATCTTAAATACAGAAAATCGCCCCCAGCAGAGCAACACTGAAAAGGACGTAACCGCATTTGATAATTAATTCAATACAATACTTAAAACTTAGGTAAAACTTTGTAGTTACATTTACGGAGCTGACCCAGCGTGTTTTTTATTTTTGTGAATGCATTCTGTTTGTCACGCAGAACAGCAATATTATTACCATATGCTATACACTCCCAGTTTAGAGCAAAATCGGGACCTATAATTTGAAATAATGTTCTGACTATACGGTTTAAACCAGCTATCTACTTCTCCTTAAAAACGGAAAATTTACGGTATTTCAGTTCATCCACTCATTTTTGGTTTTTATTTTAAGAATTAAAAACGGCTTTTGAACAAAAGCTTTGTCTTGATGTGGTGAAGTGTCACGGGCTGTAAAAGCTCTCATGTATTTGAAATAAGATTGTACATTCAGCGAAGTTTACCTAACTTCAATAAATGGTTTTATCATGAAGGCTTTTTATTTGAAAACTTGAAAACTCAATGCCTTAGACGGTGACTTTGCAGTGTTCAAATTACCCTGAAAATTACCGTCACATAGTATAAAAAGGCTATAGAATATCGTATATCTGTGGATTGGTCACACGGTAGGAGAGCGTCATTGCGTAGGAGCGCCATAATGTCTGTGGGTTCAGTTGTGTCTAGCAGAGGCCATGTATCCTATAGCAGAGATTGGCCGGGGGGTGGGGTCGCTTGTGGGGTTGCGAGACATACAGTCGGAGGCTTGGTTCCTCACGCCAGGGATATGAATCACTTTGAAGTTGTACACGGAGCGTCTTCTCTTTAATGTTGCGCGTCAGCTTCAAGTGGATTGCTGATCTGTCAAGAGCGCTTGTTGAGAATATGCAAGTGCCGTTCTCAATCAGTCTTGGATGCTGTGTCCATTCGTTTTCTTTTCCGATGGGTTCCTAGTAAGCCAGCAGTTGGAAAGTGGTGTCGTAGATCTACCTCTCTTCCAACATCTATGGTTAAGTAGAACACAGTCCCACCGTCTATCTCGCATTCGGGCCGGCTATTAGGTCCAGGTGTTTACACGCCTTTTCTTGGCATAATAATGCCATGCTTGGCTAGGTTTTCCCCTGATGAGAAACCATCATCTGTTTTCGATTAGAATTACGTTCTTGACAGATCTTGATTGAATAGATGGTGATATCAGGCCGCCTTGGCAGTCTCTCTTTCTCGAGGAAACGCTAGTTGAGTGTGCTCCTTAGCCTCAGGCATATCCGCCAATTTGCTTTGGCCAGGATATGTTGACTTTCATGCTTTGTAGTGCTGGGTTCTGTATGTTTGTGCTGTCTCTGTATGTATGAATGTGGAAAATAAAGCGTGAGCGTTGTGGTGTTGGTAACTTCCTCTCGTTGGCTTCTTCGATATACGGTGCAATGCTGACGCGAATTGCTCTCAAAGGTTTGGTCATGTCGCATTTTGTAATTTCCATTTTGTACGGTGTGCTTACAACAGTTGATGATGTGGAGCAGAGTACAGTTTTGATTGTTGCAAACCGTTGACACAGTCCTAAGTTGGTCTTGCCCCATAGTCCTTAGGTTTGAGGGTGCTGGAAGTAGATCACGGATTGCATATGGCATTGATATGGAAGACGAAAGTTAGGATCCACGCATAGAGACTAGCCTCTTAGATGTAACATCCACTTTAGGTGATTTGTAAATAACGACTTAGGACTAATTAATGAGGTCGTATGTGGGTCTGGGAACCCCCATGAACGACCGACATCAAAGCCGCCAAAATTGGTTTGTGTTTGTATTGCTAACTATTATACAACTTTTCAAGTTTATAAAACTTTTCAAGACCACTACTTGGGAATCCGAATATTTCAGCAGGGGAAGCTGAATTCTGCCCGTTCAGATTTCTTCTTTCCGATTCCTGGCGCTGGTGGCGTCCGACAACTTGGCGGTATTTCGAAAAGAAAATCAAAAAGTTTGGGATTCCCGACCTAATCGCTATTAGAGCGGGGCTAATCTCTTCCTTGATAAAGATGGCCTCCGTATGCTGACGTTCGGTTTGTCTTCCTGCAAAGGACTTTTGACCACGTCCGCGTCTGCTCTTTGATCAGTTGTCTGCAATTTTTGGTAGACACGGAAGTGTCCTTTTTCGTAGGTTCACAGAGACGGTCCGTTAGGACTCTTTTTGTCTTACCTACACAAATATATCTTTACATGAACACGGTATACACACCGACTTATCGTTCTTTTCCGTCTTGTCGTTCATGTCGTTGGCTTGCAAACAGCAATTTTCGCAAGGTTTGATGTGGTTAACGGGGTTTGAAACACAGGGCGACGCCGTGGTTGTTGAAAATGCGGCATAGCTTTTTCCTGATACCCCTGCACACAAGGAGCTACACCAGGCCGTGGGGGGGGGGGGGTTCGGGGGTGTACGACGCATCCCTCCAAAAATGACAAAGGTCCGCTTTATGAGATGTTGAGGTCCGCTTTGGTTGATATGAGGTCCCGCCTTGTAATGTTTAAAGTTTTGCCGCCTCCTAAATAATTCTTCATCTTCATTCTATTCTTCGGTTTTAATGCAAAAAAGATCATAATACGGTCATGCACCAATTCACTTTTGTTAGCCCATACAGACCCACTTTTCTTCTCTCCATGAATACTCTTAAAATTCATGACATCTACGGTCTTCCGACTGCACAGTTTGATGTTATAAATACCACCATGACCTACTTCCTCCTCCAACTATCTTAGATATCATTTTTCTTGACCATACAAGACCCCATCCCTGACAACCCCGATCATCAAGGACTTGTCCGTTAGACAAACAAACACCAGACTTGCTGACAAAACACCATTAGGATCGACCAAGAGCATTTTATGAATTCTTTGAAAAGACCGATCTAAAACATCCCCATCCTTAGCTATTTTTAAAGGCAATTCTCAAAACAACAGCTCATTGATTTTTATTCTGCCACTGATTGTCTTATAAATTTGGGTAACTTATACTTATTCATTATATTTAACTGGTTTTTTTTTTTTTTCTCTTTTGTATTTTTTTTGTTCAATCTTTTTAATTTAATTTGGTCATTTTTTTTTTTTTTTTTTTTTTTTTTTTTTTTAATCATTGTATGTTAATTGCCTTTTCAAATTAAGTTTTCCATACTTATGTTTTAATGTGTATTTAAGCATGTTTGCCACTAATTACACGCCCGGCGTTTTTTAAGTGCATCCCCACATCTCTTGCATATGTATATTATTTAATCTCAATCATTTTTTTTTGTTCTATTAAATATGTTCATATTTTATTTTGTTACAATATTTATATTTACTGTACATGTGTAATTAGATGGAATAACCTGAAACCTGAAGCCTAAATCCTGGGATTTCAAGGCTTGTGGTGCATGGTATATTATGAAAAATTAGCGGTTAATACTATTGAATTACGCAAGGGATAGTGTTATACTGTTGTCCTGTTTTCTCAACGCTGCAATGTGTCTCATGGCAACCATGTCCCCTGTCTGCCACAAACCGCCCCTCCCACACACACACAACACACATCCCCCACCCCCTCAATAATTTTGGAGACGACGGTGAAAAAAGTTTGGGTCTACCTTGCGAGCGCAGCGAGCGCGAAAAAATGCTTTGTGGTACCGTGGCCAAAAATGTGAAAGGTCCACTCATGGGCCAATCCGCACCCCTCTGCACTCCCCCCCCCCCCCCCCCACCCACACACACACACGGGCATGTGCTACCAAACAAAAACCTTTGTTGGGGTTGTTTTGGTAGCACTGTTCCGTCGTGTTTTGGCGTTTGCTTGTTTATTGGCACAAACTCTCTTGAAACTCCAGTCTTTGTATAATACACGCAGGCGTCGCGTAAGCAATTCTTGACGTGTTCTCGTTAGATTCCTTTTCGTGTAGATCTGTGACAACTAACCGCACGCGTGGTAACTAGCCCTACTTAGTCTAGCAGTTTGCATGGGTTCCCATGCACCCCCTTAAACTAATTCTACCATGATTTTTTGTAGAATCTCTACGACATCGACTTAAAGAATTTTGATGTACCACCAAAATCACATAGTGTCCCCGGGTCCGTTTGGTCGCCATCTTGGATTAGAGGGATATATCATACAAAGTGGTTCAATTTAGTTAAAAGTATTCAAATGATTCGTCTAACCATAAGGATTAAAAATTACAGTTGGGATATTTGTGATGTTCATTACAGAGATATGGTACAATGTGATAAAGGTCATTGACCTTTTGAATTGTCCATTGAATGGGCCCAAATTTTCATGCATGGAATCTTGGCAAATTTTGATATCAATTGTAGCTATGAGCATGACCAATCACAGAAAAGTATGTTTGCACTCTCTAGGATGTTTAGTTAGTTGGTACTTGAGGGGTAAAGTTACCTTTTATCAAATTTGTTATTGTTTTGTATGGGCATTAGGGACTATCCTCTTTCCTAACCGATGATCCAAATGAAGATCTGAAATAATGGAAACTGTACATTTCCAGAATTTCTCATGCTCATCCAACAATTTGATACCAATTTTGTCAAGATTGAAGCATTTTGAAATTTGGCCCCCGTACAATGACCGATCAAAAAGGTCATGACCTTTACACATTTTCAGCCATATCTCTGTACTGAACCTCAACAGATATGTCAAACTTTATATTTTCTGATTCCTTATGGCGAGACGAATCATTTGAGATACTTTTCATCTAATTGAACCAATTTGTATGATTAATCCCTCTTAATTTCCAAGATGGCCGCCACGGACCCCGTGTGCAGGAATTTTGATTTTTGGTAACTATCTAAAATTCTTTAAGTAGATGTCGTAGAGACTCTAAAATCATTAAGAATTTAGTTTTAAGGGGGTTGCATGGAACCCGTATAATCTGCTAGACTAACCTAAATCGAGATGGGGGGTCGTGAAAACCCTAACCTGTTTGATTCTCTTCTGGAAATACCCCCGCCAAATCTAGGAGCCACCAGCGCAGGAATCAGAAGAGGATCTGTCAGACAGAATTCAGCTTCCACCCAGGCTGATGATGGTGTTTTGTATCACCAAAATAGTCGTCGGATGCCAAAATGCGAATGTTGTTTGAAAGTTTTAACACATTTTAATTGTGTTGAAATGTTTTTTAAATAATGTTTAAATCATATAATAACATTTTTTTAAAATAAAAAAAAAATTATCTTTTTGCTCCAATCATCCTCACACAACCAGTATTGCTGTGAATTGAGGTGATCCGCGTGCCACCCCGTTAGCGGGGACAAAACCGGATTTAAACTTTGGTTTTACTACATACTACTACGAGCTTTACCACTAACCGTATAAAAGACCATTAATATTCGCTATTTTGATTAGTTTTTGGCGAGTGTAGCTTTTATTGAAAGAGGCTTTGCCGCCAACCTATTACAGGCTGCCTTGGCTCCCCCCCCCGCAAAGAAATCGATCAACATATACCAGAAAAATCTGTAAACCGCCAATGGGGTATGGACAGATTGCCTTTTCTCCCTAGGGTATGTGCAGCTCTCTGGGGCGTTGAATAATATGGGTGTACATTGTGTTTGTATAGTCTACTTGACGCAGAAGGTGGAGACAAAAAAGTTCCAAAAGGCCATTCTGCCTGCAATGTACGGCACTTGAAGCTAAGTGGAACTGTTGGACCCAAACCTCAACAAACCTCCATATCAGGCAGTTAGACGTTCGCCTAGGAGCTTATCAGAGGCTAGGTCAACACTTTTCAGTCGATAATACTAAAATTATATTATCTTGACATTCTCTAGGGGCAAAAATGACTTTTTTTTGGAAATGTTTACCTTTTTGACATTTCCCCACCCCCTGTCAGACCCATTAAGGGAGGACCCTGGGGGGACCCTGGGGGAAGGGTTTACATGGTTGGTAGGGGTTTGTCCCCTCCTACAATATACCTAAGTTTGGCTACCCTAGCTCATCTGGAAAAAGTTATGGCAAAATGTTTACCTTTTTGTGAAATGTGACCTTTTTGACATATTTTCCCCACCCCCCTCCACACCCGGGGGAATGAATACATGTTAGTAGGGCTTGTGCCCTCCAACACAATATATCTAAGATTGGGGTAGCTATGGCAAACTGTTTACCTTTTTTGTGTCCAGACACGCACTTACACACATACATTACTCCTTACAGACATCAGACATTGCCATTTTCATAAGCCGGATTTTTGCTACGCATCCTCAATAAACAAAGGGCGATGACTGCCAACAGACAACAACATGTCACGCCTGTCATTCTTTTATTTTCTTTTTCACATGAAACCAATGGTGCAGCTCTGACCTCTCCAGTTGGTAGAAACGTTTGAAACAACTTTCGTTCTTTTTGGGCTCGTAAATACGGTTGTTTCATTTTCCAAATATTGTCAGAAATGGTACTAAAAAGTCTACTCATACCTCGATGTATAATTAATGATAAGTAATATTTTTGG
>JAMKCH010009282.1:0-30157 GCA_023653785.1 Ophioderma brevispina
GTAAATATGCCCCACCTGCAGGCCCTGTAGGTTTCACACCACTAAATGCTGGTCCCATTCGTTCCTGTACAAAATGGGCAAGATGAAAACGTCATTTTCTCCTCAATGGAACATCTCAGACCTTAAAGCTAACATTCTGCTTGAAGATCACCATATCTCCTACCCAATCAATCGTGAAATTAGGGTAGTTATCCCCAATTTTTTCGAGCTACTGGACCGCGAAGACTAGCATGCACCTTGGATCCTGGAGGTCACAGCACTTTTTCAGTCAGGTGTTCCCTATAAGAATACGGTTAAAATTGGTGTGTCGGATCAAAATAACGTATCAATGACAACTTTTTTTGATATTCCTACAGATTTATACTTAATATTGAAAGCAACCATGATTTGCAACCCAGATCTCACCTTTTCTCTCAGTTTTTAGGGTATACTTAGGCGAGGGTCACCAAAAAAAAAACACACTTCATCTGCAGTGGGGGCTGGACTTACCTGTTTCTCACGTTATTTACTGGTGTGAATCCTGTAGGAAATTACGTTCAAAAGTAAACATTTTGGACTAAGCTGCAGGTACCTGTATGGATTTTTCACAAAAGTATAATATTTTGGTTTTAACAGAAAGATAACAAATGTAATTTACATTCAATAAAGATACTATATCCAAAACAGGCTTCTGTTGGGAGTAATGACTTCACAAAGTCGAGCTACGTGCATTTTCCCTATACCAATTATGTGTGCTGTGCAACGTGCATTTTCAACATTCCCGTTTCTATGGAGGATGTCCGTCAACTTGTTGTAACTGAATGGAAGGGTTGCATTTCCAGCGATTTATGCACATTGATCGCTAAGTTTTTCTTGCAAATTGGTATATGAAGGGGTTGCATTTCTGTTGCAAGCTGTGGTTGCAAGTGATTTTCCAATGGTCAATCAGGTATGAAAAACACATGCAAACCACGAGTGTGAAAAATAGTGCTGTCAGAATGGCTCAAAATAGGCCTACATTTTAACAGTTAGTTTTCTCCCAGCTTCTGGGCTTCACCCCAAAAACCTCCACCAAAGCAGGTATAAGGATGGGTAGCAAATCTGTCATTTATGGTATATTTTCGGGGTAGTGGGATTTCTTGGCCGCCCTCCCCTGACATGCACGAAATCATGCCGAACGATATTTCGGTGCTCATTGTAAAAAAGGAATATAACTTGCAATGTGTGTGAAGATCACGATGGCGATATTTTGAGAAAGACGATGTTGGTTTCGTATTTACGATGAAAATTCAAGATTACACCGATTCTCGTTTCACTACGTTTTACATATCGTGGTAAATCGAAAATATAATAACCAAAGATAAGCTGGTTAGGTTTCATTGTAAGTATTCTCGGTATTTAACTGTCATAAATAACGGTGAATGAAGCAATCGTCCGATCAAAAATTAGCGTGCATTGCTTCCGAATTTTGAGTTCGCGTGATGATGACGCAGATTTACGCGTTTTCCGGCATCATAAAGTTTGGCACACTAAACGATTGATTAAGGGTCGTATGATCAGTTCAGTAACGTCTGCTACGTAATGAAACGAACAAGATAAGTGGATTTATTGTGATTGCGAAAAGTTGAACAATTATTCATGAATTGCAGATTGAGCATGTCAATCAATTAATCATAATTTCATAAATCATGATCACATGACATTAATTGTTGTAATTGTCATGAACATGTTGAATTGGAAAGTCAAAGTCAAGGCTGAGTCAAAGTGTCAATTTTGCTTCAATTCTAAAAATCAACACAAGACTCAGTCTCATAACATATTGTGTGCTAAATAATTATGTAGGAGTAGAGTAATTAAATTTCTAACTAATAAAATAAAGCACCAAGAAAATGTTCATGTTCTGGATCAGTTTACTTGGTGTACTTTAGGCCTAGTCTAACATGACTATAAGCACATACCTGACTTAAACTAGTGATTGTGACCACATTAAACTTTATTTTAAAAAAGTAGACGAAATAAGCCTATCCAGTGGGAATTTTTGATTCAGTTCACGCATTAAAATTGACAAAGCCATCCTTGATTTCATTTGAAAATTCATTGCAAATCACTATAGGCCTAGGCACAACAACAACAACAGCAAAATGGAGTTGAAACATACAGCCCACCTATGGCTATGTAATGATTGACAGTTAAAATGTTATTATGGTGGATTTTATGAATAAGGAAGAGCACTTAAAAGAGGTTGCAAACTTAAAAACCACCTCAAAAATGGAAACCGAGAGAAGCAAGGTTGGTTTTGATTCCAGGCAAGAATTATGCAAAGATGATCAGACACATGAAGGAAATTCAGAAAGCATGGACAGCTGTCATGCAGGTGATCAAACTTGGTCGTATACAAATGACTTCAAGTTAAGTGTAGTGTGTTTTGCTAAAACATATGGTACAAGAGCTGCAGCATTGTGTTGTAAACTGGACAAAAAGCTTGTCAAAGAGTGGAAGAAAAATGAAGATGTTTTACGTAATGATGACCCTCCCAGTTTAAAAATTAAACTTGTTGGAGACTATAGCCTACGTAGGGCTAAACAAAAGGACTATAGTGGCATGGAAAGTGACTCGCAAACTACATGTAGCAGTACTTGTTCATCAAGTCCAGTTAAGAAAGGCTGCATCAATAGGTCGTACACCATAGAATTTAAACTGAGAGTGATTGAGTTTTCAAAAAGCCACAATATCACAGTAACTGCAAGTCATTTCAATATTAATAGGAAGCAAGTTAGAGATTGGAAGAAGAAAGAAGCTAAATTTCGAGCTGCTGGTAAGCCTAATGCCAGAAGAATCTCAGGTAATAGCACTGTACAGGCTGTACATAAAAGAAAAGATAAGTCTGAAACTACAGAAGTGATTGAAAAATTCAAACGTCCTTCCTCTCATAAAAGGTCAGCATATAGGGTCGTACACCATCGAGTTCAAACTGACAGTAGTTGATTATGCAAAGACACATAATATTAGTGCTACAGCAAATCACTTTGGTATTGACAGAAAGCAGGTTAGAGACTGGAAAAGACAGGAGGAAAAACTGCGTAATATGGACAATCCTGAAACAAGAAAGGCTTTAAAAGGCAAAGGACGGAAACTGGGTTTTCCACTTATTGATGCCGAGTTGTCCAATTGGCTGAAGGAACAGCAGGGTAAAGGGGAAGTCATAACAGATAAGGTGTTGAAGCTGAGAGCGAGTCGTTTGCACATGGAAAAGGGCGACCTCAACTTTCAGGCCAGTGCAGGCTGGTTTCGTAGCTTTTGTAGGAGACACGACGTGAATTTACCAAAGGGTGGTCGAAGGGGAAGACCCAGTTTAAGTGTATATTTATAGGGAGAAACAGCTTTGTGTCGCCTGCTTTTTAGCAGGTAGATCAATTTCAAGGATTTAATTATCCAGTGTACACATTTTTTGCTCTTTAAAATGTTTTGAACATACATGTGTTTGGCACTTCATACTTTGTACTTGGTCAAAACTTAGCAAAGCTATGTTTTCAATGTAAACAAAAAGCATTTTGATACTTACATTAACTAACATTCAACATGACCTTGACTATTGTGTAGTTGGGATTCAATCAAGGTGCATAGCATAGTGTTTCATCAGGAAATGGAATTACCAAATGTAGCCCCACGTCTGCATATTTGATCTCACAAGAGCAGCTTCAGCTATCCATGAAAGCCACCCCAGCCATGATAAAAATATGCGCATGCGTTGGGTACAGCCACGGGACCCCTTTATATTTATCTTGGAAGGGCGGGTTTAGCTGTCGGAGTGTGTTAAAAATATTTAAGCGCATGGGGTGCAGAGTTTAATAATTCATACACGTGCATCATGGTTGACACCCTACAATGTATGTTACAAGGGTCTTCACCAAGTAAAATGACTGTTACACTCATTTCATACCAGGCCACTCAGGTGTTCCTAAAACACACGTGTTGCATAAATTATAAAATGAATTGCTAAAACCACTCTTCCAATTTGGGAAATTTTGTGTGTGTGTGTGTATAATTGCAATAATTTGTAATCGATGCTTATCAAAAATTAGTTAGGCCTACGTGAAGCCTGATGTAGGTGTATCATGCAATAAGATTGGTCACATTTGTTATTGTAAGAATGGATTGTTTTCAAATCATGCACAATTGTATTTACAATGTGTTATTTTATTTAGCAATATGTGTGTTTTAAATACAAGGAAATCTTTTGTTATTAAACCCTAACACGTCACGCGTTCCACCCGACAACCAGGGTGCAAAATAAGATTTTTAAAGGGCACCCAATTTCAAGGCAATTTTCAATTGTGTAAAAGGTCATCAAGGCAATTACATGTTAATAAATAGGGCCAAGAATGGCAAAACTTTAGGGCATCAAGGCAACTAGTAGGGGCACCGAAGGCAATTGCCTTCGGTTATTTTGCGCCCTGCCGACAACACATCTGACTGGCAGTATTAAATAAGCAAAAAGTAAATGTGCCGTTATTAACCTAATTCATGACAGAAAACAAAAGATTTTGCCTTGGGGATTACTTGGGGAATAGTGCACGATGGGATGGGGTTAACATGGCAGCTCAATCAAAGGCAAAACTTGTCTCACCAGCATTTAGCAATGATAATTTTCTTCGATCTCCTGAGGGGAAAGTGGACCACCAGCACTGGCACATTTTCACAAAATATGAAATTTCAATTTACTCACAAATGATTCTCTAGGCCATTGGAATTGAATACAGATATACATGTATATTTTACACATAAAAATAACATACCCAAAACAGATAGGGACATTAATAAGAGGCTGATCAGCAATTTCACTCATATCGAGAGTGAAATAATCTTCAGTCTTGCATTTCACTCTTTTAAAAAATATTCTAAGAGTGATGTCACTCTTCAATTTCTGTTTTCAGTGACTATCAGTTTTCACTCTTCAGAATTGAAATTTCACTCTTGAGAATTTTGCTTCAAGAGTGAAATACTCTTGAGAAAAAATGTGAGTGAAATTACTGCTGATGACATCCAGGTAATTTGTAGGCTAACGCTAACTTTAATCAACAAATGTCTATTACATGAATATTATAGACTCGTACTTATTAAATTTTTAAAACAGGGTGCATGCCGTGGGAATCAACTTTGGCATGCTTCCTTGTGTTAAATGCCATTTCCGTCGCCGGAGTAATTATAAAATCTTTGTTTACCCATAACGGTGCTGGTTTTGCTTAATCGTTTCAGGTGAGGGCTTATATAGAGGCTTTACAAGCATGCAAAAATATCAATTTTGAAAAATCTTGAGGGCGCACTATTTTTCAAATGTGCTAGTGTCTCTTTAAGCAGCAATGGGTGTCCTGAGGGGAACATGCCACACCAGCAATAGCAGCAGTGTCAAACCTTTTATCTCCCGACAAGCAAAAATCGGCAACAAGAATTTCTTGATTGCTGCTAATCGGACGTGTTAGGGTTAATCTAGTTTTTCTCATGTCTTTGCTTTCAAAATTGTTCATGGTGTCATAGAAATTCTGAATTTCTTGACAGGAATATATGAAGACTTCCGACTGATCAAGTCAACCAACCCAACCCAAGCAGGTGTCCAGGGTAAACTTGGATGCACAGTGTTGTCAGCAGTGTAAGGTCTACTGTACCAACTTTGTTTCAAATTAAAGCTTTTATTTTACTTGTTTATTTCAGGCCTAGGAATTAAAGCTTTTACTTTGAAATACCATACAGATTTTGTTTATGATTTCATCAAATTTCAATTGCCTTTATTTGTTATTGAACGCCGTTAAGACCACTGCAGGATTTTCAAGAGTTATCTAAAACTTAAAACAGAATTTAATAGAGAGTAAGCTGTGTGGTTTTGTTTTTTCTTTTGTGTTTGAAAGAACTAATAAAAAATTTAAAGGATGATGAAGAAAATGATTTTGCTGAAGAAATACAGGTTTGGACTGATTTGTGGCACATTGTGGATAATTGGTGCCCTGTTAATTTTAGAAGGGCCTCCTCTAGGTTTGTCAGTTTTTTATTCAACTGATTTGAAGAAATTCAATACTGACACAGACAAAAATGTGCAAAGCAACAAGACTGTGTCAGAGGCTAGTGAAAGGTAACAAAGAAACGTACCGTACTGTTTTGTTGAATTGACAGTGACGGTTTGAAGAGACAACCTTTCTACATGTACATGTATTTGTACTCAGTTTGAGATTGTACTGTCTTTGCTTCATGCCTATGCGTGTACATGTATGTTTAATTTGTCTCCGTTGAGGTAGCACTACCTAAAATAACATTGTGATGTCACTCACAGCTCCAGGTGAAAGGAGTATACTTTAAAGGCAGTTGCAACATATATTTTAAAGCAGGTTGGAATACCATAAAGTACCACTATGTGTATCATGTAGTTGTAGCATGCATTCTAATATTTTGAGCACTGCAAGCAAAGGCTAGTGTTTGTGAAGGAAGGGAGTCTAACTTTGAACCCAAATTAAAGGTGCGTGTTCCGATCGTCTTTGGGACCCCCCTGATTTACCCGGAAGTACTATCAATTTTGTTATCAGATGAAAGGCCATATTTTTCTCATTGTCCTCCTGAAATTTGAGCCTTCAAATCCATTTCATTCCCAAGACAAAAAACCACTGTTTTAGTGGTTACCCATCAATATTAGCACAGTATTGAATAGGGCTTTGCAACATGCATTATTGCATCTACCATCAAAACCACAAGTTTGTTTCCCACGATACTTGATGGGGTGTATGTGCAAGTGCCAGGCTCTCGTATCAAGTAGAGAACACAATACACATAAATCGAGACAGGCACTTTTAAACCAGGGTCATTCCTTCATGAATAGACCCTTATTCTTTCAACTTACTACTAAAGTCTGATGTAACAGGTGAGAGAGAATTAAACATGGATATGGGTAAAAATGTCACATCCTTGAGAATTAGTCTTCCCTGTTAATCCCACTTTCAGATTATGTTGAAAGAAAAAAGGGTCCATTTTTGAAGGACTACATGCAACCAGGAGTGGGACCAGAGTAAAATCATAGGAGGGGTGAAACATACGATTAACTCATAGACCTGTAAAACCTAATTTTTATGCATTTTTTTCTTAAAATCCCTGTTTTTCTTGAATTTGAAACGCTCGGGGGAAGCCACCCCACCGCCTCTGGCACCACCCCACCGCCTCTGGCACCACCCCTGCATGCAACCTTCATTTAAACTTGGGTTTAAATTTAGACTCCCTTGGAAAACAACAGCCCCAATTTTAAGAGTTATGATTCAGGTGTTGCTTAATTGTATTGCCAATTAACATTTTATGAATTAACCATGTTAAGTTTGCTTTGAAGCATACCTCTTTGACTATAGTGGGGCTAAAGGTGCAACAAGCAATTTCAAGGCATCCACATATTGCATCATATGAGTGATTTCATATATATTGATTAGATTTGACACTCAATAGATTTCATACCTTGTATTTAGTTACAGAAATTTCTTAAAAGTAAAAACAGTGATTTTGATAAAAAAAAACACAGGCTGAATTTTGTATTTGCTCCAATACGAAATTTGAATTTTTTCACAACTTTTGTACCAAAGAACTAATTCCCAGCTTAATCATTTTAGATAGGATATTTTTATATAAAGCTTTACCTCTGTGCAAAAATTAGGGTTTCCAAATTTTTTAGGGACACCTGATATATGTGATTATTATTTATATCAGGCTTCCAAGTGGTGCTAAGAAATCTTTGTATTGTACAGTTTTGGTAAAAGTCCCCGGATGCAATACAATATTCTTTTTAATATTGTATTGCATCCGGGCATTTTAGCGAGAACGCCATTATTGAACACTGTATCGTTTGGCAGTTGGACTACAACACTGTCAACGCAAGGTTTGGTAGTGTCAGCCTGATATTTAAATAATAATAATAATATTGAAATTTTTTTTTTGTATGATACAAGAATATATTGCATTCGCTAGAAAAATATTGTACTCGTCTTCGACTCGTACAATATTTTTCTAGCTCGTGCAATATATTCTTGTATCATACATGTACTCAAAGCCATTCAATATTATATAAATCTCTCATTCAACCTTTTAATACAGAAGTATCACACGTTGTCTTAAATGTTCCTTGAACTAACTTTCTTAAATGCATCTTATTTCACATTCATTTCTTACCTTTGTTTATATGTTATTATTCACTAATCTATCATTCCATTCTATCTGTATTTTATTTATAGGGTTTGTTTACCTTTCGAGATTTTTACAACTTGTAAACCGCAGTTTCTACTATTTGTAACCAACATTACACGTAGGCCTCAATATTTTTTCTATCCTCTGAAGTTAATATAAAATAAACCGCCACGTTCTCTGTGCATGTATTAGCCCTAACAAGGCTTTATACCATAAAATACCATGCATAGTTCTGTCGTAAATCATGGTAGTTAAAAAGTTACAGGACTCCATTCAAATGTTGTATTTTGTGGTCTAATATGGGAGAGTGGAAGATGGAAGCTGTGGTATATTGTGGTATAGTGCTCACAAAATATGGACTGCCTTGTTAGGGTTAATGTTATTCTGTTTTCTTATTTTAGAATTGACTTTATGTTTGCTGACTTGCTCAAGTGTTTGTACAAGTTTATGTAATCACAGCTAAATGCTTGCATTCTTCTTGTAGGAATTCCAAGCTCTGGTGCACAAGACTTTTAAGGAAATTAAATTGGAGCTTTATTATGAACGAGAGGCGTTGCTAGGCAGTCCTCCAAGTCATAGGTTAATGACTGCGCTTTTACTTCTTGGGAGGAAAATGGGACAATTTCAAATCCATGCACCTGCGCACTGAGATTTTGATGCGTCTAAAGTTATTCTCCCTTTCAGGATACGAGCCTAAATGTTTGGTGTGCTGCAAATGTCTTGCAGTTTTATTGTCCAGAAGTTTTTAGAGAGATGGATCACCTGAAAAGATGCAAGTCACGGTTATTTGTTTTGTTTGTTTTTTGTTTGTTTCTTTTGGTTTGTTGTTTTTTTTTTTAAAAAATAGGCCTAAGGGTTTAAGCTTTGGAAAAGGGAAATCTTACAGTATACTTAAAGGTGGGTGACCTGATATTGATTCAGTTTTTATATGACACTTTCTCCCTCATCTGGAAGCATATCACTGAAAACACATGGTTACAAATTTTGAAGAAAATCAGTCCAGTTGTTTGGATAGTAGAAGCAAATCTGTGCTTAAATAGGTAAGAAAATGGCGTGTGAGCTTATGTCTTCTCTGGTCGACCTCATTTGGGGACATCTGTGTTCATAACTTCAAAAGGAAACATTCCTGGGCCTTAAAAAAATTACTGGAGTAATGACAAAAATGCAATTTTTTTTTTAACAAAATCTCAATTTTGATGACTGGAAGTAGGGGGTTGGGTTGTCGATCGGGTCACACACCTTTAAATTGCTGAAATGTTATTCATGGCACTAATGTTAAATTGCTATTACAAAGCATCATTTTATGTCATAGCAATTCAAAGTTGCTTTTCAGGTTATAATTCTAAGTTTACACAAGAACACAAGCTCAGTAGTCTCATCTTTTGACCATGGTTCAGTGACCCATATACATGCTGTATACCAGAAATGTGACCTTTGGCTTTGGGTATGAGTTAGTGGTAGTTTCCTAAATATGTCATCAGCACATTGTGTACAGATGGTAAAATTTCATATAGAAGTCCCAAGGATGCAAATGAGGTATTACAATTGATTCTGTCATGCACTGTATGATGTTGTGCAGTAGCGCATGACGGAATGAATGTCAATAGCTCATTTGCATCCTTGGGACTTCTATATGAAACGTCTACCGTATAGATGATGTGACATCAATGTTTACAAACAAGAGGTAGCACCTGGTCTACTGACGTGCTGGAGGTGCGAAGAATATGCCCTGCACATATGGCCACAACATTCAATAGCCTAATACTGATTGAGCACAAATTTTAAAAAGTGCAAGCCCTGTGGTGCGCACACATACTGTAGGGGCTTTGTTTGTTGCCCGACGTTGGCGTCACATGTCGCCTTATCTGCTTATAGAGACAAATTTCTGGGTTTTTGTTGATGTTTGTAACTGGATGAGAAGCAAAATTAGTTTGTGCCTTTTTAGAGGTAGGTAAGAGAGGACTAGCGTGAGTTTTTTTACTTTCCCTAGCTATATGGATCACTGAATGATATAGAGGTGAGACTATGTTAACAGCTTAAGCTTGTTTTAAAGCTTCCCCACGTTTCGCGTGTCTGCCACCGGTGGTAGACTTGTGACGCTGCTGACGCGTACACGGTATCAAACTTTGCAGATGCAGATTACGTGCAAATGAGCTTTTAGCTTGATGGGTAGAGTAGACGCGTCATGATTCAACAATCGCTTGTTGCATTGTTAACACCAATGGCCATTTTGGATAGAGAAGGCGCAAGTGATATCTGCTGTTGGTGATTGGTTGTATGGGAATCTACAGTGATCGCGGTAATTTAGGACTGCATTTATAATATATTTGCTGTAGTTAGTGCGGTTCGGTACACGGCATGCCTATTTTGTAGCATGTTGAAGTTTTCATCACCATAGTTACGTTCACTTAATGTGGAGCAAAACTTTTGGATTTTAATGTTAATCGGAAGTGGCAACTGATCTTAGTTCACACTAACTTCAGAACACAATGATGGGTCTATCATGAACATCTTTTACAATCTCTGACAGGATGTTTCTGAAAAGCCTGTGATAATTTGAAGTTAAAACAGGACTTAAAATTTGTTACCTGGTGTTGCACAGTACAGTTCTTCATATTTTACTAGTAATTTCTTTGCCTAGCCATCGAGATATTTAACTCCTTGTGTAAACATCAAGACAGAGAATATGTGTGAGTGCGTATTGACTGTTCACTGACATGATATGTTGTCTGGAGAGACTTGCAGAGTGAATGGACAGTGTTTTTAGTGTTCGGAGATCCAACAGGAGTCTACTTTAGCCTTTTGTTGCATTGCAGTATAGTTTTACGCAAAAAGTGAAGAATTCATGACAACTTTGAGTTTTGTGTGGAGAGGCCAGCGCAAGGTGTGACATTCTCCTCAAAGATTTTATAATATCTTCTGAAATCACATTGTCATGTGCATGTGAAATGCCATTTGCTTCAGACATTCAGCAGTTTTATCTTGTGACCAATGTGATATCAATTTGGTGGTGATCGTACTCTGTCGTCTTCATTAAGTGATGGACTTGCAAGCAGGTTTCCTTTCAATGTACCAATTTTTCGCGCGACTCATGACCAGTATTTATCATGACGCTTTGCTCCATCTTTAGGTTTATATTTCTTAAATACCAAATTCAAACCAAAATAAGTGGGGAAGCTATTTGTTTGGACCAATTTTCTGGAGTAAATTTACTTTTTTAAGCCAATTTTAGACAAATTTGTATCCCGTTTCAACTCGTCAAATTGATGAGGTGCAGGAAGAAAAGTTGCCTAAATTATTTTGTGGCTGTCGGAAAACAGCTCGCGTTAACACTCTTGCCCAGTGGATGATATAACGGACGTCAAACCCAAGCCAGATTCGCGTTAATTGACCCAATGTACAGCAGCAGCCCGAATTACGATACCGTATCTTGGATCTGAAAGATGATTCATTGGGAACCAATCTATTGCAGTTGACCATATCTTCTTTGCATCCAGTTATGTTGTGGCTTGTTCTCATCCTGTAGGTGAACCAATGCAGCCTTCAAGAGAGAACAGGGTAAGTTGTGTCATTGCTTTAGTTCATTATTCTATAAAAATTTCATATGTTTACATGTCAGCAAAAACATTAATTATGCCGTTGCTGTATATACTGTAGCAGTGTATAAAATGGCTCTGTCCGTATATCTGTGAGCAAAATGTTAACCCACTGGAAAAACATTTAGCCCTATCTTTTTTTCTGGATGAGCTAGAGTAGCCAAACTTGGGTATCTTGTAGGAGGGGAAAGGCCCCTAGCACTATTCACATTCATCCACATGTACATGTACCATAAATATATGTTATGCCCTGGGTGGGGGCTGTATCTCGCTCACCATAATACGTAAGGGAAATTACTCTCAAAACACACTCCATATGCTTTATGCACCAGAAGACTATTCATTATCTGTTGTATACATTTTGTGCTTCGTCAAAAAAAAAAACACAAGGGAATAAAACGTCTTTGTGAACTTTTTACACTCCACAGCAAGACGGCATATATTAAGATGCAGGATTTCCACCATCTCATTCCACCAGAAGACACCAATCCGTCTTAAGTGTGAATCCAAAGTCGTAGATGCGTAAAATATAACCAACCTTGACTCATCTTTGATTGCTCAACTCATCTGATTCGTGAAAAGAAGGAAACTCGTGTATATTACTCAGTTGAGAACCAGACCATTTCTGAAAGACTTAGAAGTCAATCTTTCCAAATCATCAATTGAGAAGCAGATGCCATCCATACTTGAGATGTACTTAACGTCATGATTTGACACAATTGGACAAAAGGAAGCAAAAACTTCTCGTAAAAAAAAGTACTTCAATTGATTAATTTTCTTACTAATAGCTAACTTGAACTTCATCTAACTTTAAAAGAGTCTTCCAACTTTACGCACATTTGACAGTTGGATTCTTCAGCAAAAAAAAAAAAAGAAAGAAAACTTTGAAGTAAAACTCCTGAACTGCTTTTGCAAAGAAAACAATTGCATATCTTCAATATCAGGAAATCATTATTGAATCTACAACCACGTAACCACAACGCCATATCAAGAAACATTTGTTGAAAGCAGAGACAATCCCTGCAACTATTTCCTATATTGCCTTGTGTAAAGTGAAACACGCCATACGTTTTGGACAAGTCTCATTTTTGAAGTCAGCAAGAAGACCCCAGTAAGACAGAAGACGTCAACCATGGCTAGTCAAGGAGATGATTGCTACTTTATTACTACTCATCTTGTGCGAAGGTGAGTGTAGCCATCTTGTCTCTATAGCAACACACTTCATTGGTGCAATGGACGGAATTTTGCCTTAAAGTTGTGTCCGTCACAAAATGCATTTTCTAGTATCGTGCATCTCCAGCTGTGCAACTGTACACTTAAAGGCTGACTCGGAGATTTCCCGATGAGGGTGCCCTCAATTTTCAAACAAATTGCATTTTTTGCATGCACATACTGCTTATCCACGTACTAATCACTGCGTGAAATAGCTAAGCTCCAAGGGAAGTCTTTCATGTAGAAAATCACATTTTTGTTATAAAAATATGGACTTTTTGTTATACACAGTATCCTAAGGCACTGTTATACTATACAAAACTGTTTACTGCATCAAAACAAAAAATCTGATTCATCGCAAATTTTGGAATTGAGCGTTTTAGGTGACTATCTTTAGTTCTAGCTTACGATTTTTAATTCACCAAAAAAATTATATCTCAAAATCTCTGAATCGGCCTTTAAGAGTATACAATGTACTGCATGCCTAAGCAACCAATATACTTCAATAACAAAGTAAAAAAATACACATTTAACACTTAACCTGGACTCGTGCTAGGGACATTCATGGGCTCACCACACACACATGTAAGCAATCACCGACCTCCCGTTGGCAAACAAGTGTGGGCACATGAGCTGATATCGGGTTGCAGTTTCATTGGTATACAGCCTCGTGGCGAGACACTCTGGCTTGAAAATCTAGGGCAATCTGCGGTCAAAATTGCTATGTCTCGCTAATTTTGAGAAGGAGCACATAGGTTAGTAGACTGGCCGACACAATGGAAACAATGACGTGAATCTGGGTCAGAAGAAGTGACCCAAAGTCCAGGCAGTGTGTTAAGCAAGTTGCTGTGGCAACACAATTTTTCAAATGCATTGGATGGAACAGTCAAATCTGTCTGACGCACTAACAAATTTTATTGCTATAGCAACATGCTTCATCGTGGCCATGCCGTTTTTGCCTGTAACCAGCACATTCTGGAAACCCACTCAGTGTCCAACCAAAGGGTGTTTTGAACCAATCCCATAATGCATTGCAATGTGCCTATACTGTACTGTACTAATCACATGCCAGTACTTGGGGATAAAAAGTTTTACAAAAGTTAAGAACCACAGGACATAACATGATCATGCTAAAAATTGCATAAAAAGTGCTAGCACTTTGTGGGCTAAAATGAATGTAAAAGTCAGGGCTTTTATGTGTTAAGAATAGGATTTTTTTGATCACATGACCATATTGAGGTGAAAATTCCCAAAACTGGTGCATTGTGGGATTGACTCAATTACACCCTCTGGTGCCTAACCTACCAACTGGGAATTTGGGCTATTTCACCCAGTTAGGGCTGTGGTTAGGGTTAGTCATGCTTAGGGTTGCCTTCTAAGTAGTGGGAAGTGGCTATTTAGTTGAGTGGTACATGAATACATTTGGTCTTGTAGAAACTATACATATCAGCATACATAGCTAGAAATTATTGGTGGCTTCAAAAAAAATTCAAGAATTTAGAAATCAAAAGAATGAACTGACTTCTTGAAATGAAGAAATACATGCAGTGAAGTTTGATCTTAAAACCTAAGTTTCAAATGAATTGGTTGAGAAACCTGATTTTATGAGAGCTGTTTTTCTAGGAGAGTTTAAAGTTGGTTATTAGATGATTGATATGCTACAAGTGAATTTAACACAAGCTGTGAATAACTTACAGGAGCTCTGTGTCCTTTTCGTCATTGTGAGGCAGCTCTTGGTAATGAGACCGTGTGTAGTCTCTGGAGAGAGGGACGATGCTACAGACAAGTGTGTCAATTCAGACATATGGAATCTAATGTAAGTGTGTCAATTCAGACTTAAGAAATCGTAATTTAAGTATTTCAAATCAAACACACTCGCTCTTGTGAGACCCACATTAAGAAAAGTAAAGTGTGTTCACGCAATAACATATTGAACAAACTCACTGGCACAAGTTGGGGTGCTTGACCACATAAAGTTAGATTGACGGCACTGGTTCTGTGCTAAGAAGCTTGATCCAGAGTTATATGCCTCCTGCCGGCTTATCACAGGATGTCTTTGTCCAACTCCAAGCTCTTGTACATTTGGTCGAAGTGGAGCGAGCATGCAAGAACATAGCTACCAAGTATCTAATGTGAAGCACCTTATGTCCGGACATAGACCAGCTGCGATAACCGCCTTCTTAAATCCAGAGAGATCATTAAATTTTTTATCCCTCTGGCATGAAAAGCAGAGATGGATATTGCAAGGGTGTGTATGTGTGTGTGTTCCAGTTTGGTTTGGTTTTTGTTTTTTCAGGTCGTCTTTGAAAAGTTTAAGTCCGATTTAAACCATCATCATGTTTTGGGGAGTCCAAGTGTGTGAAAATATCAGATCCAAAACACAATAATGATAAAATTGGATTGGTCTCGCTATGAGTTTTAAAATATTTTTGCAACTCATAGCTCAACCAATTAATTTGGGCTTAATTGATCCAATTTTTTTATCAGACTTGGGGGTTTAGGTGAGGTAGGGGTTCCTTCATATGCGTATGATGTCAAAGGTCAAGACCAAGGTCAATGGTCATCTGAGGCCATGTTCCAGACCGTCAACTTGCCAGGGGGATGACGTAAGTTTACTTGCAGTATTTTTAAAACTAAATATAGGTCTTCACCTGGAATAAATGTCTTAATTAAGATCATTTAAGTTTTGTGTCAAATACTATACTCAAAAAGAAAACACACTAAATTTAGGCAAGATTATTCAAGTCATCAAGAATGAGTCTATAATGAAAAGCTTTGATGTTAACTCTGTATGCACATGTTAATGTTCTTGAGATACGTACCTTTCTTGGTTTGCAGAAAAATCGGAACATCATTGCATGCTTCTGGGAGACACAGCCCACAGGATGTCTGAAGCCTCACTGCCCTTTTAAACACGAGAAACCTCGCAACACAGATGGACAAATGCCACCTTTACCACCCGCTGTTGGAAAACCAGGTAAATATTCGAGAGTAATGATAGCCTTATGCAACTGGCTACATATTAGCCTCATGTGTGTCTGGTCTTTCTGCCCCTCTTAAAGATGAAACCATATGACATTGTCCAGTGTCACATTTGCTGCATGTTGGAAAGTTAGGTAAAAGAGCTCAAATGGCTGAAAAGTTTGGTAAAAGAGCTTTTTAAAAAGCTGTAGTCTAAAAGGTTGCTTTTAACTAGCTAAATTTTGATCTCCTTAATTTAATCTTAAAATGGACCACCTCGTTTTCATCCCTAATTCAACTCCACGAATGCACATGTATAAAGAACTTTGATATGTTTCCGACTCTGATGTACCAGATTAGTAGACGTTGTCAATTTTTTTTCAAATATATTATGCTTTTTCAAACATTGCTGCTCTGCATGTTGGATACATTTGTGTAAGGGTGATTACATATTGTCATGCCGCTTACAGCACAACAACACCGCCGTTGGTGTACGCCGCTTGCAGGATTGAGCTCAGGCCCGTAGCCAGAGATTTATTTCTGGGGGAAGGTGCGGAATTTCCCAAAAGTGGACCTTTTTTTCCTTCTTCCCAAAATGTGGACCTTTTCACAATAAAGGGGGTGTAAATTGGGCAAAAGTGGACCGTTTTTGGCCCAAATATTGTCCTTTTTGTGTCGCCTGGCCCTAAGCAGGAAGACATTGGGATCACTTTGTCCAATGTTGATGTCTGTTGTTGTTGTCGTTGTTGTTGATGGTCTGTTGTTTGTGAAAAAGGGTTAACAAGTGCCTGTAATATCCACATACTTCAATGATGTAAAAAACAAATTGGGTCCAGGTGTAACATGGCATCCCCCATTTGTTGACGAGGTCAAAGGTCACATAGCAAGTCAAAGGTTATGTGAGGTCAAGTTGTAAATTAGCTGAAAATGTAAAATTGACCTCATTTGAAAAGAAAGTTCAATTGGAACCAAACTTGAATCATAGGTGCAACATGGGATCCCTCATTTGTTGATGAGGTCAAAGGTCACATTCCAAGGTCAAAGGTCACATTCCAAGGTCAAAGGTCACATTCCAAGGTCAAAGGTCACATTCCAAGGTCAAAGGTCACATTCCAAGGTCAAGTGAGGTCAAGGTGTAAGATTTTACCTGTTTGAAAGTTTGAAGTCAATTGGCACCAACTTTTTTTATGGGTTTTATAGCAAACCCTCATTTGTTATGGGGTCCAAGTCACATCTCAAGGGTCAAAGTCAGTTAGGCCTATCATTCACGAACGCGACGCAGTACACCATAGCGGTCCGATGACCGATGTATTTGTTTGACCAAAAAAGCCTAAAATCCCTCTTTTTCCTAGCTCGGCATTTCGCTCAGCACACACATTTTGGGACTGCTTTTTTGGAATTTTGGTGCTCTTGGTGTTTACATCGCACCCCCCCCTGGCTACGGCCCTGATTGAGCCATTATAGTCAGCGGCGCTATCGCTCGGAACTATGTCTGACGGCACCGCTCCAGTTGAATTCCAAGTCAACTCAATGCGATTTGCCACAATGGCAAAGCGAACAGCCCGAGCGGCGGGGAGATCAATTTATTGCTTGACGCTTTGCCGCTTGGGTCACCGCTAGCGATTCTAACATTTGTTCATCAATCAGAGCGGCAAAGCGGTAAGCGGCATGACACTATGCAATGACCTTAACGGTACCATGTAATTTTCCTTCAAGGTCTACCATAAATTACAGATAAACCCTACCATCAGTGTCCCCTCACCAGACCAGTGCTAGTCCAGTTTCACCCATTTGGCAGGTGCAGGAGATCCTTTTAGTTATTCACAAGTCAATAGATGGGTCAGAGGTCATGACCCCATCTCCACCAATCATTGCACCCACCATTGCCCCATGATTGTCAAACCTGAAGACAGTGAAGGTTGGTTAAAATTGTCCTTAGGAGATTCCTACAAATAAAAAATTGTCTTTGTGAGATTCATACAAATGTGACACATACAGGAGAAATAAGTCGCAAGTCACTAAATATTGCGAGTTATTGGCAAAGAGTGCACATATTCTTTGTTTTCTATTGCTGAACAAATAACTTATTTAATGAGCTCATAATTTTGTAACCAGGTGTCCAAATTTAATTGGTTTTGAAGTAACATGTATAATGTTAAGGCTACCAATTGCACGTCTGACGTAATTTGACAATGGGGGACAAATTAAGGCATCCAATTGCACGTCTGACGTAATTTGACAGTGGAGAACAAATGTAGGCCGTGAAGAATATTCTGTGAACATTTATAGCTTATTAAAACAGAAAGCTTACTTAGGGTAATGTGGCCATGGGTCAAAATCCTGACTCAAATCACAAAGGCATAATCATGATGTAAAACACCATCAGCTCCATAGAAGATTATAGGGAGATAGAAACCTTCAAATTCAATTCAAAGTGAACAGGGTGTATCTTTGAGCTCTGATTTGTGCACCGACCTTGAGCAAGATCCACATTAACATGAAACGCCCTTATAACACTGTATCATCAAGTAACGTTATACTCCATTTCCCTACCTCTGTGCAGTGACGTCAGGGCGAGATTTGATTGTCGCACCAGTAAAAAGCGGACGCTGGCATAAAGCAATTGCACTTTTACATGCGCGCACAAAGACGGCATATCTTGACACGTGCGTAGAAGCTGCATTAAAGGCTGACTCAGAGATTTCCTGGGGAGGGCGCCCTCAATTTCATGTACATAATGACTTGCCATATACTAATCCCTGTGTAAATGGCTACGCTTAAATCGAATTCCCTCATATAGAAAGTCACAACTTTGTTATAAAATTCCGGATCCGGAATTTTTGTTATACACAGTATCCTATGGACGTAATACTACACATAAATGTTTACTGCATCAAACCGAAAAATCCGATTCACATTAAATTTCGGAATTGTGCCTTTTAGGTTACTATCTTTCGTTCTATTGACTATTTTTCATTATTACAAAAAAAATAATATTTCAAAATCTCTGAGTCAGACTTTAAGGTTAAGACATCAATGCCGGAGGTAAGAGAAATGCGGACTATAGTTTCAGTTGTAACCTTTCCACTTCTTCAGATGACAACGATGGAGAGCAGCCATGATGGATCCCCAGTAAGACGTCGACTTGGCTCCCCGCTGAAACCAGTGAGGATTATCCCCACCAGGAAGGAACAAGTGCCTCCAGTGTACAAGGTTGGACTTAGAACATAAAACTCTGACTCTCTAAAATGGACAACACTTCCCATTAAGGGAACATTTCTATTAGTTCGTTTGAAAATTATACAGTAGGACTCAAAGTGAGCTACAATTACATGTATTAGGCCAAAAAAATTAATAAATATGGACGATGTGATATCAGTGTTTATCAACAAAGCAATAGGTTGGCTAAAATCTATTGATGTGCTTGAACAAGCCACTATACATTGTTCAAGGGCCTTCTTGTACTATATGAAAAACTCTAAGGAGTGAAGGTTTAAACCTGACTAAAATCTATTTTTTGCACAAAATTCCTGAGAAGTGGTGTTGTGCTTTGCGTATATCTATAGTTAACTTTTGAAATGCAAAACCCTTTCAATTATCAGATGGTGATAATAGTTTCCAAACAGCAGAAGTTAACTTGATTCACAAAGTGTTTGGACTCAAAGAATTATTTATGTTTAAAATGTTTTTAAAAATAAGTAAATGCTGTTACCAACTGCTTATCCACAAAAATAGCATGTGTAGGTAAACTGTATACTAGAGTGTTGGGCCTGACGTTTCGATCCTAGCAGGATCTTTCATCAAAGTCAAACTGACAAAACAACAGATATTTAAAAATATCCAAAATGTCACCTTTACCTGAGATGGTCCTACTTTAAGGGCCTACTTTATTATTTTAGGGGATGGGAGGGGGGTGCTGACCTGTCTGGTAGGACCTGTTAGATGAGAAACCATCCCTAACCCTCCCTACTCCTCTCCTTTCTTTTTTCTCCTACCCTCACCACTCTGATAGACCACAAGTTATTGCTATAGATTTTAAAAGTTGACAGTTATTTGCACTTGCATTTTGGTTCTGATAGCTCCATCACTTGGCATCAAACATTGGCTGAAATTCGACAGCAGAAAGCGTCATCACAACCAACCATCTCCAGCAGCGGTGATAGCAAACTCATCAGCATGCCTAGGCCAGTCACATCATCTATTCTATCAAGGAGATTTGCACAGGTTACCAGTGATACAGAGTCTGGCTCTGCCGTAATTCCATCTACAACAAGTGACGACAACATCATCAGCATGCCTAGGCCGGTCACATCTATTCTATCAAGGAGATTTGCACAGGTGACTGGTGAGTCTGGCTCTACTGTAATTCCATCTACAACAAGTGATAGCGGCGTCATCAGCATGCCTAGGAAAGCAACAACATCTTCAATTTTATCAAGGAGATTTGCACAGCTTGCTGATGATGATAGAGAGCCTAGGCCTGCTGCAGTTCCGACTACCTCAAGACGAATCATTGCCACAGTACAGAAGGGTATGTTAACAATTGAGAACAAATTTAAATGGGGTCAAATTAACCTACTTAATTCTCCAGGTAGATAAGGATGTATATTTACTAATCTTTCCCTGGAGATGTTCAGCGCAAGTTGGTGTTGGAAAATAAAATGTACGCTTGGCCGGATTCGAACCGCCGACCTTAGTATTACTAGCACAACGCTCTTGCCAACTGAGCTATCAAGCCAGGGTTGATAGAGGAGCGATAGATATTATCGATAGGTGATAGATTTGAAAGGTTTTAAATGGTGTCAAATTAACCTGTAGTAGTTAAAGAGACATATAGAGATCTGTTGGTAGCCATAACTCTTATTTTCCCCACAAAATAAACCTATGCTGAAAATTTTGATTGTAACACTTTTAATTTTATGAGTATTCATGTATATTTCAGTTCCTCATAGACCACTCTTTTAATTGTCTGCATCTGGCATTAAAACAGACACTGGCACATTTGAAAAATAGTGTGCCCTCAAGATTATTCAAAATTGGTATTTTGCTTGGTTGTAAGGCTTTTATTATACATTGCCCCTCGATCACCTGAAATGATTAAACCCAAAAAAGTGCCCTTATGAATAAACAGAACAATTTTACAATAAAATGGCTCTGGAATCATTAATTCTTCCGACGACGGAACTTGGGTGTTTAACATAAGAAAGCGCACATTCGAAAGCACCTCACGCAGTAGAGTGCAAAGACAAAAATCAATGACCATGCGGCATGCGCTACATTTGTTTACTTTATTGCAAAATCTATCTTCATTGGCTACTGCATGGGTAGAGAGAGGGTATGAATTTATATCTTAAATTATCCTGGTTAAATCCCTTGTTTGATAGAAGTATATGGGTCATTTACGAATCTTGGACCTCAGTGTCCCCTCTAAAGCGTAACTCGGTGCTACTAATTTACATGCATGGTAGCTAATTGACTTGCATAACTGAACATTTGCGGTCAAGATAGTTCTCCAAAAGTTACAAAAGTTTGCTTACAAATGTTATAGTAAGGTATTCAGCTGCTGTCACGTGCAACATGGCTGTACAAGGTGTGACAGTGACATCGTGACAACATTTTCTTCATGATTTCACACCGTCGTTGGACACTATCCTCTGTGAATGTTATGCCAGATTTGTACAATTGTGTGCAGGAATTAAAATTAAAGCTGAAGGTATATCACAAGTGTTATATTTTTGAAAAGAGGACCTCTAATAGGGTGGGTGCCCCATGGTGTCCCACACTTGCATCGCTGATAATAAATTTGTAAAATTGTTAATTGTATTTTGAGCTCTTAAATTTCTCTTTCAACCACAGAATGAAGTTTGAATAATAGTGTAATCAAATACGATCACTCTTTGACACAAATCTGAAAATTCCATCAAATGTCACACTTTGAGTCCAGTTTCATGAAATGACCGAATCACAAAATTAGTTGGTATCCTTTGCTTCATCATACAGATGATTCTCTTCAGGAAGAGGACGCCAAGTGCAGAAAAAAGAAAAAGCCTCGCGGATGTCCGTAGAGCAATAGTTCTTCAAAGGCTTGGTAAAACCAGCTAACTCAGGAGCAAACTTCCACCGAGGAGACGAAAAACCGGACGAGCTAGGAGGTGATAATCGGGGAGAAATGGTGAAAAGCAGCAATCTTGAAGGAATCCAGGTGAAAAGTTTGGCAGATATTAGAAGGGAGAAGTTGATGCAGAGATAGGAAGAGACAACTTTCACCATCCACCTGATGAAGCCAGAAGTGAAGACGAGGAGGAGGAGGAGGAAAGTGAAGCCTTGAAAAATGTCAGGGTTCAAACCTTAGCTGATATAAGATCGCCGAAGTGATCAGCGTCTTGGTAGTCCACAATCTGAAGAGGAGATGCGAAGATTGAAGGTGGGACACTTAGGGAAAGTCCGATTAAAGATTAGCCGGATATTAAGCGAGAGGAAGTTGATGCATGCGTCTTGGTAGGCCACAATCCCCAGCAACTGATGAGATGTTTAATGACGAGGAGATGGAAGAAGAGGTGCGAACTTGGGGAAAGTCCAGATTAAGACCTTAGCTACATATTAAGCGAGAGAAGTTGGTGCAGCGTCTGGTAGACCCAATCTCCAGGTAAACTGATGAGATGTTAGGGAGGCTGGAAGATGAAAGTGGGTTGGAGAAAGTCCAGCTTAAGAGCTTGGCTGATATTAAACGAGAAAAGTTGATGCAGGCGTCTTGGCAACAGACAACCTCTGAAGCGAAAGACTGAAAGATGATCATTTGCTCATGGGAGGTAAGGTCACTATCAAGAGATAAAGAGGAAGCCAAGACTGATGGGGAGGTTGGAAAGAGGACTTGATAGAGAGGAAAAGGAGTGATGGGGATTTTGATGCAAGGGAATTACAGGGTCAAAGGCTCTGCTTGATCGTGTGCCTTTGAAATTGGTACGTATGCAAGAAGAACTGGTTACTATTTTGCAAATTGACTTATACGTAGTATAATTTTTTGTTGGGTTGTTTTGAGGGGACTGCCAAAGAAAAATAAAACTCTTGCTAGAAATGAAAAGGAATGGTAGGACATTTTCGATAATAAAACCATGTTGCATCAGACTACTAGAAATGATTTTTGAAAAATTTTCACCCTATGTCAGTATGTGATGCAAATGTTACTAATAATGTAGAACAAAATCAAATCAAACCCTGTGACAATTGGTAGGGTGGTGTACATGATGAGTTCTGTAGCTGTTATCGTTGTGCATTGAGATATTACGTGCTACGTGTTAAAGGTGCTTGTTCCAATCGTTCTTTGGGACCCCTGAATTAACTGAAGTTTATCACTTTTTATATTCAGGTCCCCAAAGGCCACGTTTTCTCATTGCTTCCAGAAAAAATTGTTGTTTTCAAATCCATTTTTCCTAAGATTACTGCCCCAACAAACTGCCATTTTAATGGTTAACCATCAATATTTAGCAAAATAGTGAATAGGGAGGTTGCACTATGCATCATCACGTCTAGCAATCAAAACCCGATGTTTGGATGAGTGAATTTGGGGTCTTTTTACCTGCAGGGTAATTGTTGCTCAGCGTATACAAGTGTCAGGCTCCAATATCAAGTACAGAACACAATCGACAAAAATCGGAACAAGCACACGAATGAATACTAATCATCATCTGATTTGCATATGAATAAAAGAAGATGTGTGGGCATCACTTCAATTATGGACCGCATACATAATTTTCTGGTTTCCTGTTAGGTGAAATCATGAGGAGGGAGGAGAGCAGGAGAGAGACAGGCAGCAAGAGACTAGGAAAGCCATAAACTGCCAGAGATACCACCATCTTAAGGACAGGGAGCGAACTTTTTAAGAGATTGTTGGATTGACAGCGCAGCATCAAAGAGGTATGGGATAATTAGTTTATTAAAAAATTAATGTCATTTGTGGATGGAACATATCATGACAGTGTCAGTGTGAAGTTTAAAAAAACGGGACAAAGAAAATTAATAACAGGCCATGGAAATTAATATCATCAATCAGCAATCAAGAAAAGGAGGAAACACGAAAGAAAGACATGGCAGAAAGAAATTGTAAAATGTAGGGCCTAATAAATTGCCAGTAAATTGCTTGGAAATGCTGTTATTTAGTTTTTTTAAAAATTCATTTTGGTTTGACCACTTTATTTATATAACAAATTAAGGCTTAAGTGCCACATTAATAACTTGACAAAATATGTTTTTGACTTTTGCTGATATTTGCTTGTTAGTTCTAAGAAAGGCCAATATTTCATACTGGGATTATTGATAAGAGAAGATGCATTGCTTCCAATGGATGTTTTGTACAGGATACTGTTAAATGGTAGTATGGGAATCGGTTTGAGATGAAACAGGGGGAAATTAACAGTATTGATCACAACCTTGCATTTAAGAATGTTTATCTCTAACGATTCACATGACTACCTGTACAAAAACCCTCCATTGGAAGCAATGCATGTGGGAAGTACTAATATCTTTGATTATGATGTTTCTCATTTTAATCCCCTCACAATAGTCAAGATCTGGAATGATAAATGATTAAACGTAAAACAAATCTTGATTTTAGAAAAATGCAACACAAATCTAATGTGTATGCAGCTAGATGGAGTAGTAAAACCCTTTTCCTCTTTAAATTTGGGGAAGAATATCCTAAACTTAAAGTTACTATTCTGTTAAGAATACTTGCTGTCTTATAGCCAATTATTTATGGTTTTGAGAATCTTTCGTCCTATATTACTATACACCATCTTGGAAAACCAATAAAAAAAAATGTGTCACTTCTCAACAATCTAGCTCTCTCAAAACTTTGGTGTCCAAATACTTCCATCACCTTTGGATCAATCCCTAACATTCATTGAATTGTAAACAGAATGCCATTCATAAGGCAGTTTAATCTGTGCACCCTGGTACAGACAGTATTAAGCCCCGCATGCGCACACAAATCCACTAGGCTAAACCCATTTTGGTAGTCAAACGGTGGCCCGCCATGTTCATCGAATAATAGGCAAATGCCGCGCACCGAGTGAGGGCCAAGGATTCAGGCTAATTATTTACCCGGAAGTAGCAAGTTGTTGCAGACGATTTCCAGGTCATCATGTCATTTTTGTTGTTGATGTCAAGGAGCGTTTGTTTTTATTTACAAGCGAGAGGCTAATTCTTCTGGTGGAAAGTTAGATTTAGAGTTGCAACGATAAATGAAGTAACACAACTGCAGGAAACTTGATTAACGCAAAAGATTAGCGATCCACCCAGAGGAGTACAAGCCGTTGGAGGTAAGATTTTTCGGTCTTATTGAAGGGAAAATCGCTGGATCCAAATTTTGAACAGTACAGCAAAGAGCACTCGCGGAAGTCCTTGTGAAGCCATTTTTGTTGAAGTCCGCCGTGAAGATGGAGATAACTACAAAACCCGGATCTTTATAAACATCAGTCGGCGATAACCGTCAATCTGAAGAGGTTGGACAGGTGATAGGATATTTTGCCAGATGCCAGTATTTTCCCAAGCTAATTGTAGCTTTCGCTGCCAAGGCTGCAATTTGAAACGTGAAAGATATGGTTTCACCAGTAGCGATCCACCTATTGATGAGAATGATGTTAACAAGTTGTGTCAGTCTGGCATTTTTGACCAAGAAATACACCTTCTGGCTTGCATAGTACGGTATGGTTTGAGTTTGATTTTTTACCATTGCAGGCGAGGCAGAGATAATTTTGAGAAGTTAGAAAAGATCACTTTGCGTAGCATAGGACACAAAGAAGGCATTATGTGTATCAAGCTAAAGAATGAAATGACAGAAAATAAGAGAAGATAATATGAAGTCCAGAATAGATGGGGAAGAATGTATGCTACCGGTGGGGATATGTCCCCGTGGCATCCTTTTGAAAAGTACATCTCCACTCTAAACCCAAAAAATATTGCATTCTTTCAAGCCTCGTTGAATCTGCACCATGTGATCGAGTCTGAGAAGCCGTTGTACAAGAATGCCCCAGTAGGGGAGAAAACACTTGGAAACATGAATGTCCAATCTCTCTGTCGCAGCCGATTTGTCTCGTTGTTACACCAACCAATTATTCCACCACTTGCATCACTGTGCTGGATGAGAATGGGTTTGCCTCATAGATATCTGTAACGTCACAGGCCATCGCAATGAGAAAAGCATTCGCACATATGTAGGCCGGCCAAATGATGCCAAGAACAAAATTATCTGTGGCCCTCTCCATCTTCATCGGTCGTGAAGGAATCAGGATCTGAAAGTTGGAAAATCCATCACCATCTGGAAGTCGCACTGTTTCTCAAAACCACTTTTCTCTGATAACCAATGTCACTTCGGAGGTATCGTAACTGAAAGTTGTATCGCGACGCAGTCACCACAGTTTTGAAATTGGAAATGCCAACAAGCCCAATTTTGACTAGCTCACCGCTGGAAACGCTTGAAGAACTTACCGTAGGTGTACTTCAACCAGCCTCTCAGCCTCAACCAGTTGTGCCAAATATCATGCAATCTAGTTCGCATACTTCGCGAGTGATTCAGAGGCAAATTCAGCCTATGGCACAACAGCCATTCACGTTCAATGACTGTAGCGTGACAATAAATTACAACTACAACAACTAAGAAAGAAAAGAAAAATGACTGTACATATGTTGCGTTCAGAACTTTTTACGTGGTTTGCATTTTTAACTTGACTTGAAGTTAAAACGTTGGACTTGTACTTTAAAGGTGTTTGATGTTGGAGATTGAATTTTGAACTTGAACTTTACATTGGATTTTAAAAAAGCATACTTACCGTGTGGAAATAATCTACAATTGGGCAGCTTTTCGACATGACAGTATTTCATTTGAACTGGGGTAAGTAATTCATAGTTCCCTTATCAAAAGTTTTTAAAAAATGTGTATAGTAATATAGGACACAAGATTCTCAAAACATAATAATGATAAAATTAGATTCTTGTGTTCGTCCAATACCCAAATTTATTGGTCTCGCTACGTCTCGCCCAATATTTTTATCAACTCATAACTCGACCAATAAATTTGGGTATTGGACTCGAAGAATCCAATTTTATACCAAAATTGGTCAAATCCAGAGCCTGAACTTCTATTGGATCAGATTAGGTGGTATGTGTACAGAGCAAGAAGCAACTGAGAATGTCTGATTTTACTAATTACAACAGGTACAGGAATACAAGTAAAATCACTTACCCAGATTCGAGCTGAAAAAGAAGATAGCAGTGATGAGGATGAGGACGATGATGATGATGACGAAGAATCGTCAAAGAGTTTCGTTCCAAAGGGTATTGCAAAGGTAGCTGTCAAAAGCCTCGCTGACATCAGAGCTGATAGAGAATCTAAACCTAGTGATGTTAGGATCAAGAGTCTGGCCGAGATACGGGCTGAAAAGGCAGGGAAACAAGAACCAGGGTCTATAGCTGTCAAAAGTTTGGCTGAGATACGAGCAGAAAGGGCTGCAGCAAAGAGGGAAGAAAAAGATGAAGCAAAGGAGGAATTTAAATCCAGAGGTCTTCCATCATCTCGTCTTGGGAGGAAGAGACAAGAACGAGCCCTGTATAGACCACCGTCTTCAAGTAACCAAGGTAGGTTCCCAGTTGCTGTAATAATTTGTTTGAATGGTTGCCATGGATATGGGAAGAGTTGGGTAAATTTAAGAAAATGTCAGGTAATATTATAGGAAGAAAGAGTACCAAATGTATTATTTTATTTGTAGAGAAAAGGATGAGAACTAGTCCAAACCAGGAAGATTGCAATTTTGTTTCCAATTAGGCCGTCAAGCACTCAGATAGTGTACTAAAGTCAGTATCTTTGGATGGGTTCTTATAGCTTTACATTGCTGATCTGATGCACCACATGACCTTAAATGTTATCACTGTTTTGCAATTCATATCTATCATCAGCTAAGTATGTCTACTGTAGGACTAAGCCTTGCATGTTTCCATGCTGGATTAAGTCCTGCTCTTCCACGCTTGCATTGTGTGAGTTGGAAGGGACCCTAGTACCTAGAGTGTGATGAGTGCAGGCAGCAGACAGGGAATGATCCCTACTCTTTTCGATAAGGTCTGCAACATTTTACATGCTCAAGAATGACTCATCTGATACACAGGACCAACAACTAGATGATGACTCACTCCACCATGATTCACCCATTGCAGTGGGTAGCAATGAGGAGAAATTCCAGAATCGCACATGTTTCTAATGCTGCATGATTATGCAATTTCTGACCTTTATATGGGACTTATTTGAGTATGTCCAAGAAACCCAATAATGCTGTATTCTTTTGTTATTTGTGATGTGATCTGGGAAAACCTGCCATATGTCGCACAGGACAGTTTTGAAAAAATAAAGAAAATAGCTTAAAATCTGTTATATTGTACTTTATTTTTTGTCAGATTGTATAAGGCGTAACTTTTGACATGTGTATCAAAGAAGAAAGAAGTAAACAGTTATGGAAATTTAATATTTCAAACTCTGCTGTGATTGTCAAAACTCAAAATATAAATTTCCCACCATGTGGCGGGTTTTCCCAGATCGCATCACACTTTTCATTTAAGGAAAAAATACCTTACAAGAATTCCCTTGCCTTGCCCTTTTCATTTTATTCCAAGGTATCATGAGTGATATATTGTGACAAAACCTTTTTTCATCTCATTAGGTATCAAGAGTGATGTGAGAGCAAGATTGGGAGGGAGAACGGAGAGGCAGCCGTCACTTGATGATGACTCCAGTAAAAAGGTAAGATATATATCGTCATTAGATCGCAAAAAATACTGTGTGCATTTGACTTTTGAAATCAAAATGTCCTATATGTATGTGCAAAGTTACATTTTCTATCAAAACTGTCTGCAAGAAAAATACATATTCTAGACATTCTAGTATAAATTTTGGCTTCAGGAAAGGGTTTCATAAAAATGTAATGCCTTAGTTTAAAAAATTCTGAGTTAAAATTGGGCATATTGATGTTGGATTATAATTTACTTATGGAAGGTTTTTCAACCCAACAACAATAAGTTTATTACCTTAATTTTATTACTGTGCAAACAGGTATCCCTGAACATGCACATAGGCCCAGGGACCCACAATGACCAAGACAGATTGGGACAGTTAGGGTTTACACCCTACACTTTTTGAAACTGACCGCTTAGGGCACATACAGATCTGACGATGGCTTAACGCATCGCGCCCCCTCCGAAGGAAGAGATATTTTATTGGTTCATTTGTCCAATTCCAAATGAACCATGGGCAGAGTGGAATTTTAAATATCGACATTTATATCTAGCGCCATTTCCACAGGATACAAAGCGCTACTGCCTATTATTATTACGCTGCCTTCAGGAAATTGTCACAATCATTTTGTTTCACTTAGGACGGCAGCTGGCCAAGCGCACATGTCTGGGGCTCGAACTCGCAATTTTAACGGTCTGACGATCATGAGTCCTGTGCTTTTCCACTGAGATTTTAATCAATAGGTCTTATGCAAATTAAATCCAAAATTGAAAACCAGAATAAATCCCAGCAAGTGGTCGCACCAGGATTCAAACCCAGAAGGTAAGCTTCTAAGCCACTGGACCATGCTCTCCCTTAAAATGCACCATTAAATCACTTTTATGGGAGAAAATGCATGTATTAAAAAGCAACTCTTAGCTCCCAACTCTTCTACTTCTCTCTTGACCACTATCAAGTATATAATATGACAAAAACAGTTACTTAAAAATAGACTTTTTACAAATTTCATGTCACTGATACAATTCATATTGTCTGTAAAATTACAGGTAATGAAGTTACTATGTACATAATTAAAAACAAGGCAATTAAATTAACTATGAAATTTTTCCAACAGGACACTGGATTGCCACGAAAGGAATCGCTTGCATCTAGACTACAACGAAAGACAATATCATTCCTTCCTACGCCGCAGGAACCATCTGGCGAAAAGGTTGCAGTTAAGAGTCGACTTGAAATCAGAAGAGAAAAACGGTTGCAACTTAAACCAGAGGAGAAATCAGATTCCCCTGGCGGTATTGTTGTTAGGAGTTTGGCCGATATAAGGAGAGAAAGGAGGTTACAAGGAGATGATGACAATAAGTGTGAAGATGATGATGACAGGACTTTCGATCCTAGTAAGATCAAAGTAAAAAGTTTAGCTGATATCAGG
>JAMKCH010009283.1:0-27690 GCA_023653785.1 Ophioderma brevispina
TCTTCACAGTTGGTGGCGGACTTTTGTGGGGCACTTTATCACTTTTTCACTTGGATTTATCAGTTAATTTTACATAGGCCGCCATAATGCAAGCGGCCTATGTTTGGTTAAAAGGGAAACAATGTAAAGCGAAGGCCCAATGATTAGAATGCATGACAATCGTGCCTAAGTATTCTCGTGTACGTTTGTGAAGTGATATGCGTGGTATTAGGACCCCAAAAATGCTTAAATGATGTCTTCTCGCTGTATTACTCCTGGTAAAACTTGGAGACCAATACATCAAGCCGTTTGAAAAAAAAATCGATCAGGCCAAATTGGGGGAATTAGGCCGAATTAAGATTTTCCCCATGAGGTAGAGATCCACAGGAGCTCACAACCTAAAAAATACCAATTGACTGTCCATTCATTAGCTTAGACCCTAGTTTTTGAATAATATTAGAGAAGGTAGACGTGTCGGGGAAAAATCGTGAAAGAAAAGTTTGTATCAGGAAACTACCACAGGATTTTAAATTCAAAACATATGGATGGAAATTTTACCTACAATCTATTGAATTTGACCCTTTTTCCCTCAAATTGCAAATGATCTGTCATAGTCTGGGCCATTACAATGACGTGTGAGTGCTTTGGTATTAGACATACGAGGTAAGAAGCGATATCGATATAGCGAGACCCACTGCGATTCCAATATCGAGGACCAGAAAACTGGTTCGGCAGTGAACTGCTCATATTGTGCTATCTTCTCTTAAAAGGAATACCAAAGAATGTATTGTATTCGTTGAAGTGACATATTTTTGTATAGACGTGGCCATGTGACAGCCACGCCGGGCAAGAAACAAAGCACTATCCGCCGGTATTCGTGAGCACCTGTCGGGCTTGTGCTTTTAAAATTACGCGCACAATCAGTATAAATAGCTGTATGTGATGTCCTCGCACCTCGATACGGCAGTAGACCAGGTGCTAAGTTGCGTTTGTGAACATTGATGTCACACAATCTATAAACACACCATGAATACACAAAAGTTGATCAGGGCAATTATTGACTACATTTCAAAATCCCCGGGATAAAATAGGGCGCTATTTAGCCATTACAAGCATTGTGATGATATCGATCAATGTGTTTCTATATACTGTCAAGGCAATGCCACGTTTTTTTTTACACACACCTATCTTATAAATGGAAACCATTCCGTGAAAAAGTTTATGCTATTACGATATGCTGCTGGTTCTGTCCTTGGGATTGATGGCCAAAATAGCAGAAATTGAATAGAATTGGGTGTGAAGAAATACTTTTCAGACGCACCTCAAAATCTTGTGGGTTAATATAGATAAAGTACCTACTTTCTTCACGATTTTCTCCCGATACTAATACTTTCTCTAAAATTATAAAAACCGAGGGTCTAACCTAATTGAATGGACAGAGTATCGAAAATAAGGTGTTATTCACCTGCGAAAACCAAACAGGGACGTTGACCTTTTCCTAGCAACTTATTCGAACAACGTGATGGATTATGTTGGGTGGTTCAAAAACACGTATAGTACGCTTGAGAAACTGAAAAATCACTTCCCGTAAGGACTTGTTCATAAAAGTGACCCAGATTAGGAGAACATAGATTATTTACAGTGCTGAAATTTAAAAAAAATTAAAAAGTTGAATTCAGTACGATTTAAGAGGCAAAACAATTCGAATAATGCAACCTTGAAATGCTTATTTTGCTTAATTAGCATAAAAAACGTTTAAAAAAACCCTCAAGGTCGATTTGAATTGTTTAAACTACCTTTCGGGTTTCGGGTTATGCTTGACCCCAAATACGCCGTGTTAAGCTCAGTCACTTACGGGGAGGGGGGGCTTACCGTATCAATCTCCAATACAACAGTCAAAAGAAAGGGAATTTCATAATAAATAGAGGGCGTGATTTGTTATATTTGAAAGAAATCGCTGATTAGTTGGCGTTAAGTATATTTCAAATCGGGTTATGAACAAATGTGGTTGGTTACTACTTTGCAGTTCACAGTCCCAATACTGCGGACTATTTTTTCACATTACAAGTATAAAACCCTGTGATAGCCCATTCCACGGCAAGGAAAGTTAAAATCGTTTTGGTGATGGGGTGCCTTTCAATGATCGGCGACTTTTATGAAATAGAAAGAACTTTTTTACCAACACTCCATAAATGTTTTACAATCGTTTTACAATCTTGCAGAAAGTATAGCTAGCCCTTGTAACTTACTGATCGTCTGTCCCGGTCGTCTGTAGATGTATAATTATTCATGCAAACATATAAGCGAGTGAACCGTGGCTAATCTTACGAAAGATGAGCACCCAGATCAAATGGGTTTAATGTGTTTTTGTACTTTTGGGTATTGTGGTGGAAATACAACTTTACGGGGTGGTTCGAATCGGCAACAAAACATGAGCTTCGACATGAGCTTATTGGTTACGATTTTATGCGCGCACACGGAATTCTAAAGATTCAGAGTTACCACCACAAATACAATCACGACAGAGGGAAGTGACCTATTGAATTATGGTTATGGCGACTATCCCATCCTCACATACTTTACTTCCTCATAAGACATATATAAGGCATTGGTACTCTTGGTGTAATTAGCTAAGCTTACAAAACACAATGCAAACTCATTTTGACCAGGAGGTATAAAAGAGATGGAGAGTGAACAAAAATCCCATCTATTGTACATGTTGGTTGTAATCAATACAGTGGTGATTAGAAGAGTGACAATCTCCAGCTGGGCTGTTCACAGAAGCCTAACATATCTTCACCTCTTCACTGTTCAAATTGCTGTTCAGTGCCATATAGATTACGACCTCGCAGGCTCGCCCATTGGTCAATGTTTGGGTCAGCTTTGGCGAGCTCTTTTAAAGCAATATATGCATGGCCTAAATGGGTTTAGACTTTGCTGTCGAAGAGCAAAAAGATGCTTTTCTGCAGTACTAACGGTGTAAAGAAACTGAGCGTCCCCATGAGAGGAGTGTCATAGCTACCATAGAAACATGTTCGGCATAACCGGGACCTTATAGACGATGCCATTTGGGTACAGTGCTGAAACAAATGATGCCATACAGCACTCAATGGAGAACACAATAGACAGATGGGTGTAGGACATTCAGTCAACCAGGACACTGTAGATATCGACCACCGGGCAAGACATCTTTGTCATGAGCCAAAACGCCACAACTTGGCCCAATAAAAAACTGTATTATTTAAAGCTTCAGTGAGCTCATTGTATTTGACGTTGCGGGCGTATGGGATAGCATGTCCCTAAATCGGGCACCCGATATACAACTTCTGTTAAAACAGGTGTCTTGGCAAATGGTATTGTGTGCGGTAGACCAAGATGCACCCCGTGCTCCATTCATCTAACATACAATTACTGTTGTTTGGCCAATCCATTGTATAGAGATCAGTGGTACAGATGAGATGCGATAAAAACTATAATTCTATTACCTATCTGCCCAATTGAAAATGCTGCATTCTGATTGGTCAGTTGAAGGACCTAATTCTGCAATAATGGGTCGCAAATGCATTTTCATTATATCACATGTTTTCCCGGTAATAGATAGAATAAAGGGTTTGCGTATTATTTAGGGTTCAAATGTATCCTCGGCGGGAAAAAAATTAAAATAATGGACTGGCTGCGCCCTCGGTCCATTATTTATTTGTTCCCAACCTCGACACATTATTCGCCCTAAAGGATACGCATCACCCTTATTTCTTAATATTAAAAACCGGCAACCATTTTAAAATGCACGTTTTCATGGCTGGTTAGTGTTTAGGCCAACTAAAACCTTTTTTAATCGCAAAAAGGATAGCTGAAACACCCCTTTTACATTTATCTCAAATCACTCGAGGTTTTAAAAAGTGTAGTTTTTGCAATAAAAATTTCTAAACGAAGTCCTCTGTGGCTCAACGAAGTTCACAAGGAGAGGATTGTGGCAAAATTGCTGAAGTCAACGTGATATATTTTCGCTGGCTTCGGTATTGCATGCGGCGTTGTAAATAACCACAGGGGAATAAAGTCATGGTAGCTTCCATGATTGCTGTACAGTTGTGTACATTTGTCGGAATAAATTATGGATTTTTCGCACGGAATACTCCAATGACCAGTGAAAACCATAATTTAATCCCTTTAAACAATAACAGCACGTTCTTTTGAAGAGCGCCACCAATTGTCAAAATTAATATTTTGTAGAGTATGTGGTAATTGTCTAGGAAAACTACACCTGCGAACGAGAAAGTTAAAAAATGCGTATTTATCATACAAAATAGGCGATTTGTACTTAGAAGTGGGATCCCAGAGGTTACCTAATGGCAGAGCTGGAAATGAAGTTTATGTCCGTTCCATGATGAATTGTACCACCCAAGAAAATGACCTTCACTTGACCACCTGAACCCCCATACAAAATCTAATGGATGAAGCGTAGACACGTCGTGGCGCTATTTCCCGGTTATTCATATGGGAAAGCCATTTCCAGCGTTCAATTTAGCGGAGATCGACGATATAATTATTCTCAGGCTAATTACAAAAACCCTTCGTTTGCAACACATAAGACATTTTCGAGCCTAACCATTCACAGGTATAGGTTAATAGCCAGTTAACATGCAACCGTGTATAAATTCAAAATATTGAAAAATGGGGGCGCTCTTAAAAAAAAAGAGGCTAGTATTGACTTACAGCAAAGGCAGGGCTCACCACGTTCTATCTATTGATTTATAGGATAAATTCCGCTTTATTTGTACTTGAAAGGATTGATTTCTGGCGTCCATCGCCATCTCTTCAATGTTTGACTATCGCTGTACTCACCATTAACATTCTCAATGCAAGAATTGCTTCTGTATACTTCGCCTGGCTTAAATGAATTCACAAGATTATGTAGCATGTTAGTATCCCTTGCAACAAGTCGTTTGTTCCCAATTTTTGTTGTCTTGAAATAAATAGATTGGCTTATAAATCATTCCAAAAATCTTTCCCTGCGGCATTTTCTGCATAGACTGTACTGAAAAAGCTTTAAAATCTGTATGGTCGAACATTAATTTGAAAATAATTATCATTTAAGTAGTAATGACTATTGTTCGTGTGTTGACATGTTTTGCTACATAAATTTAAGTACGTCACAATGGGATAGGGATTTCAGGGTTGCCTGACTGGTATTTGACGGACCAACGCAGGATAAGGATGGACGCCATAATTTTCATGAGAAGGGGCGAATTTGAAACGTTCCGCCTTATTAAGGACATGCTCAAAGTTTACCGTTGGCTGGTTTAAAAAAACACACTTTACATTAATTTTAAAGAAATGCTTTTTAATGTAAAATTAATGATTACAGGCTTCAATGCTTAATGAAATTCCATATACTTTTATAACCATATGCCGCTTTAACAACAGGAACGTGTATTAAATTAATTAGCAACATACTACGCTGTGAATGAAAAACAAAGGGCAAGGATTAAAGGCTGTATATTGACCTTAATGCAAACAACTAAATATCTTAGATTATTTTGTTGTTTTTATAGAAAACACAATCTAATCTACTTTCATGTTGTTGAAAAAAGGAAAGAAATCGACTGAAAATACACTAGATATGATGGGTGCTGTAAGCAACACCCTTTTTTCCTTTTCTCCATTCCTATGGGATTTTACACACTCTTCTTTAGCGTATCCACAAGTCATTGTTATGGCTTGTGTGGTGCAATGGATTTATTCAAGACTAGTGTGCGTGATCCGGCCGCGTGTATCCATGATACGGACGCTCCTAATACTTCATTTTCAAGCGACTTTACAATTCGATTATGTCTTGCGGTGTAGTTGTTTTGGAATTCCATGCCCGCCGTTACTATGCCTGTGATAGAGTAAATCAAATGTTATTGCAAAGTGCACAATAACCTGAAGCCCAAGAGTTTGATTTCGGGCAATTTGTAAGCCGGGCTTTGGTCACCATTCCTCAAATGTTCCATGCATATAACATGCAGAGTCTGTTTTCTCCAGTCGGCAAGTCTTCCGTGTGATTCCAGTTCTTTCCAGTTAATAAGTTCTGATTTAACACACGCGCAAATTAGATCTATTGCCTGCTTAAACCGCAAGTTATATCTATTGCCTGTCTTAACTAGTCGCGTTCAAGTTTTGAGCAATACTATTAGTTCAATCCCAGCATGACTTGCTCAAACAACAATCTTGGTGTTTTTTAATCTACGAGTCCATTTTCATCAGTTTTGTCAAAGCCGCAAATTAATTTCGTCCATTTGTTTCAACCAATTTGTCTTGTGTTGCATATGATGTTGAGGAGATTTCTCATCAGTTTTACGGACACGTCATCATCAAAATTTAGCATTTTTATCTTATGGCTAGACACCTGTTTAGCAAAGTACATGCTAGATGGTTTACGAATACCTAAGCCCCAGCTGATTTCGGAACAAAACTTGCGATTGGGGTTGGCATGTTGGCCTAACCATGATCTGACGTACTTAATGATCAAGTCCTCCATTTCCGTTAAGGTTTTAAGTGGAACTGGAGATGCTGAAAACGCCCTCAACTGTGGGAATGCACAGAGTGTTAATTGCTTCAAGTTTAAAACAAATTGGCATTGGAGCAATATCAAGTTTTGACAATAAGTCACTGAAGTTTGAAACAAGTTCGTTCACTTGAGGAGCCCAGCAGTTTCCCGACATATTAATTGAATAGCCCAAGTATTCGTACGACTTGTTACAATCATATTTTTCAACGTAACTGCCTTGTAAATATATGTTTGTTTGGTCAGGTCGACCACGTTTATACCAATTATTGCCCGATCGACGTTCATATAGGAGGGCTGACTTCTGATACCTACTTTTGCCCAATTACAAAACTTCTCAACCTTATCTGCCATATTGACAATATGCTGAGGATCACGTGTGCACACTGCGATATCATCAACATAAGCCTGGACAGGGATTGGTAGTTGCAACTCGTTAAATGGTTCTTGTATCCATCTCAATAACATATCACAGACCATGGACACCCTTGTATAATGCCGCGACCTCGCTTGATTTGGGCGGTCAATCCGTCTCTGTATTGAACAGTAAAACAAGAATTGGTATCAACTTCTTTGAAAATATTCAGGTATATATCCGGTGGTCCGATATCGACAAGGGCACGTTGCATAACAGGGTGTTCAATGCTTCCAAATGCATCGCCAAAATCTATATATAAAATAAAACATTTACTACTTTCATGACGGAAATCTTCCAATGTTTGTTTCTGACAAAAGGCATGTTCTACTAATCCTGGTCTTGGCATTGCCTCTTTTTGTTTCGGGCACAATCTGCTCTCTTCAACCAACCACGGAACTAAACGTTCCTTCAAAAGCATCATGTAAACTTTATACATAATGCAAGTTGAGCGCCAGTTTTCAATTTGTTCAGGATCACGCCCTTTCTTAGGAATGAGAATAATTTTGGAATTCTTCCAATCAACCCGGTGTGAAAGCAGATATAGTCCGGTGGGAGCCATAGTCCGGGGCTCCATAGACGATAACGGAATAAAGCGTGAAACTAATGTTGCGTAAAGAGTCAACTGAATCGATTGCCCTATTGTTTACCATTGTTCCCGGACTATGAGTACGCCGGACAATGGTTACTTCTACACCGGTACCTTTTGATTAACAAAACATGTATTGAAAATAGAAAGTAGGGTTGGTATATTGGTATAGTTTGTCTGAGCCATGCTTTATCATTAAAATGAGGCCATTGTGTTGGCTTTCAGGTTCTGCTTGGTGATGAAACTGTCTTGGCAATCATTGCACTACATCGGCATATAAGCTAATAGGTATTTGGGTACTTTTCATAAAGGGCTGCCTCATGTAGCCTCTTTTTAGCTTATGAAGGACAAACGGACTATCTAGGCATCACTATACAGACTCCATAACAAAGAGCAGCTATACAACATCTTCCTGCTTCTTCATTTAAGTCATAAATGGCCATTGAAATGCAGGCATGTTCTAAGCTTTTCTTTTTCCAGATAGTATGCCCCTGAATTTTCTCAGACTTTTCTCGATACGACTGTGTTTTGGGGGTAAAAACACCTTGCGTACATGATAAAGTAGTTGTAAAATACCAACTCAAAATTGATGGTGAAATATAACAATGATGATAGACGGCCGCCTCCTCTCCTTATCCGGCAATTACCTTTTAGTAAATCGTTATGCAATATAAAAGTAAGAATATGAAGCCATTTACATTAAAATAACACATTTGGGAATGACCTATTTTCCGTTTCATCCACTTTCTTTGGAAGAAACCTGTCTCTTCCAAGTGAAAATAACCGCGTTTTTTTCTACGGATTTTCCCATCTATGGAAATGGCGACCCCTGAACATCTATAAAAGTAGAGTGAAAGCATGCAATACTCAATCATATATCAACATTTGAGCAGGTTTATACTTAACTTGTCCCCCAACGAAAAGTACAAGAGTCCAGTAAACCTGTTTCATTCTGACAGTTGCAGTGTACATCTACAGGTGCGCGTGCATTTTCATATTATGTAGAGTGCCATATACAATGGCTACATTGTTTCAGCTATTGTATACAATCAATGGGATGTTTATTGAAGTATATTCCTTGATCTTCATTCTTGGAGACACAATTAACTACATGTAGTTGTCCACTTTCTTACAGATCAGACCAAGACGTTTCTAACAGACTGTCCTGTGATACCAATTGGGGCTTAGTGTTCATCAAGGTTCACAAGAGTGGTAGTTCAACTGTCACTCGGATATTCCAGCGTTACGGAATTACTCACAACAAGACATTTGCGTTGCCTCTCTTTAAAAATTACCTCCATATTTTTCATTTGAGTAACCTCTTTACAAGAAACATGACGCTGGGTTGTCAAGAAGAAGACGATACCGCATCGTATAGAAGTTTCGATTTACTGATCAATCACGCCCGGATGAATCGTCCAGAGATGGACAAAGTTGTGAAGAACGCTTTCTATTTAGCAATCATAAGACATCCTGTCTCGCAATTCGAATCGGTTTTCACATTTTTCAACTTACAAGCACATCTTGCAAGGTTTCAGAAAACTTATCCGAATACAACCAATCCAGTATCGCTATTTTTTAGAAATCCGAAGTTTCATTACGACAAGCTCGCCTACTTAAATCATTTTCGTACCTACATTTGGAATGGTCAATCGTTTGATTTGGGACTAGATCCAGATTTGTTTGATAATTTTGATTATGTAACGGGTGCTGTTATGCGATTGAAGCATGAGCTTGATCTGGTTTTGATAATGGAGTATTTTTGACGAATCCTTGATTGTTATGAAAAAACTTTTATGTCTAGAATTTACCGACATACTTTATGTGCCTATCAATGCACGTGCTAATAGCTCTAAAATTCCACTCAATTCGGACTTAAAACAAAAAATCAAAACATGGAACAGAGTGGATATGTTTTTATACGATTCTTTTAACCGCACACTTTGGCAGAAAGTTCAAGAATACGGGCCGTCTTTTATAAAGGATTTGGATTTTTTTCGGAGCCTTAATCGCAAACTGAGAACCGAATGCAAGGCCGGTAGTAACTCCACTTCTTTTTCATCTGTGCGCTGCGAGGATTTAATATTAGATGAGTACCTCTTTACTGAAAGAATTCGAAAAATGACAAAAAGTCGATTTAACATTACTGAAGACATCTATGGATATCCTTTCAAAAGGGTAAACTATGATCAAATGGATTAAACCACTGTCGCTGTTCTGATATACTGAAACATTAAAGTTTAATTTCTTTCGCACATGAAAATGAGCCATTGAATTTTGTTAAAGGTCCCAGGAAATGAGATGCTAAACCTACTCTAAATCTTTACAGGATATTCCACTCCAATACACAGGGCCAGAAAAAGAATACACTACCAGTGACATCATTAGTGAAACTATTGATTTTCAGTCAGTGTCATGAATAGATTCACACCAGTCACCTGGAATTTTCTATTACTCTCTGAAAAATCAATAGTTTCACTAATGATGTCATCACCAACCCAAATATTGAATGCTTCCTGGTCCCTCCTTGTAGACTTGACACAAACCACATCAATTCTATTTGCATTTCCTGGGACCTTTAATATGAAAAAAATATTAAATCATTTTTCATCCGTCAAAATAATTTCCAACGAAAATATGGTTAATTCTAGCTGTGTTCAGACGCACTGACACATCTCAGTATATTATGTGTCAGTATGTCTTAACACACAACTCGTTTTCAAGCTCAAGACACTTTGTTTCATAGGATTATAGACTATGGACATGTCCTTCTATGCTGTTGTTTTGTTTGTCTCCCGTCGAGGCTAGGGGAAACCAAGTGTAATTCATAATATATTAAAATCATATAACCGGTCTGTTCCCGCAAATAAACTGGCACATTTCTTTAAAAGATAAATTCACTTTACTTCAATTTATTTCCCCAGTATCAGTGACCAATAATCTACCTAGCTTCACAACAATGGAGCTAAAGATATTCATTCCCGGCCCAAGTATGTGGTGAGAAAATCACTTCGTATTCCTTTTCAGCTGGGAGTGCATGACCATTGTTATAATGTCTCGCGGTTTGAGAGTTCAGGTGTTAACCAAAGATTTAAAGAGTATTTTTTACTGACGTAACACAAAATACTTTCCCTCCTCTTCACAAATAAAATAAATCCGAGCTTCTATAGTGCGTGTATTCATTAACTTTGACCAATTTTTTTTTTGCATCATTTTTCGAAAAGGAAGAAAGCCAAACAAACATCATACAGATGTTTGCTGGGCCAACGCGTTGACCTACAACTTTTGGTGACATAATTAAATGCCGAACTTATTGCTTAAACTACCTTTCTATGTCACTTTAACGCGGTTTCAGATTAAACCTTAGGGTCAACGACCTATATTATAATGTACACTGGTTAGTTATTGTGAAAGGAATACGGGTATTTGTTCCTCAACCCGAATCGTGGCTGTGATAACACCTGGCTATAAAATGGCCCCACATACCGGCCCATGTAATGTCCTTTTATCGTTAATGGTTTTTGCTGAATATATACATATCCATGGTCACTGATATTGGGAAAGAGAAGTTTGCGGTGATATTTTAATTCATGTTGAATAAAATGTGCCAGGTTTTATAATTATGCGCGGGAACAGACCAGTTGTATGAAGTTTAATCACTTTCTTATGAAATTACCTTGGTTTTTCCCTTAGCCCCCCTCATGGGACAACAGAATTCGTTTTACAGTTGGTTATTTTGGTCTACGCCCACCGAGCTAATATGATATCATGGACGACAGCATTTTGAATTTTAGTGATGCGATGTTTCAGATTACAGACATACGAAACATAACTTTGACTGTTATATGAAAAGTAATCAAGTATACAAAATAAATACTAGATAATTAGGTAATCTTACAATGTGGATTATAAATGGCGGTGTCGGTGCTGAAGCCTCTACACCAATCACCGGCTGCCCCGAAAAACAAAAAAGCGGAAACCCTCGCACCTCTACCGGTGGTCGAAGTTGAAGTCAACACACCATCTGCTGAATGTCGAATCCCCATCACCCTTACAGCCATATAACCCCCTGACCTCCAGCTAAAAGCTGCACACCCCCATTACCGGTCGAAGCTCTTTCCCACACCCCACCCACCTCGTATTGCCCCTCGTACACTTTAAGCGGTCATGTAAATTACTTTGGGCTCTGATTCGCGCTGATCTCTGTAGCCTGAAATGTTACATCAGACAGAGCGGTAACATCATAACAAGGGCTGCTCCCAAGGCATGACAATTTCTTGATTTTTTTGTCAACCCCAGCCTTTCTCTGTTTATTGTACAACTACAACAAAATGTCCATTTTTGAACTTTTGGTTCCTGAATTGTACGTCTAGGTTTTTGCACCCGGAAAACGTGGCTCCAGATGGCGCACCTACAGCTCAAGCGTGCCAAATCGTCCTTCTCTCGAGGATTCTTGCTCTTTTCATGAATGCCACGAATGCGCTCCCTTACATCCTCTGCGAAATCAGGGGAACACTCTCTTTCGTCTGGAACCCCCCCCCCCCCCCACCACCACCACCACCAACCACTAGTCCACTGGCAAAGTCCTCCTCTTCAATGTTTGGAGTTTTCTCCTGTGGCATCTGTAACACTAGAGCGACATGCTAATCAACCATAAGGGCAGGTACCTTCCCAATCCTCGTGGGTGCTGAGGTTGTTCATCAGTCAACGCTTTAACTATTGTCCTGTTCCTGTTGTCCCTTTCTACAATCCCGTCACGCTTTGAATTATAGGGGCGTCGTCCGAGACTGTAGTATATTCCATAGCTGCATATTTCCTGAAACACTCCTGTCCCAAAGGTACGACCCCTGATCTGAATGCAGTCTGCTGGAACACCGGAACCTATACACGAATTCTTCTAACCAACTTTGCTGCTGATCCTTGATTGCTTAGCATTCCATCCATTACGTCCAATAATCCCCAATCACTAATATATATGTATTAACACGATCTGTTCAGTAGATGTCCCAACACATCGATCGCCACCCTTTCAAATGGCGCCCTAACCCGATACTGTTGTAATGGTGCACGATGCCTTGGAGCGGGACCCTTTCTCTGAACACATAGAGAACAACCGCGGCGACCATAGGCCCGCACATTTTCACTCATCCCCGACCAATAATACCTTTCCCGCACCTTAGTCAATGTTTTCTCACGTCCGGTGAGCAGCAGACTCTAGGCATGTAACTACCGGTCCATACCCTTCCCGAACCCTCTGGGGACCACAGTTAACCACTTCACAGTCTTACCATAATCACTTTACCAACGCTTCACCAACACACCATCTTTAACTGACAACATATCCCTTGGCTCCATATATCTTAAGTGCGAATGGTTGGTCCGAACCTCCTCCCACTCAGGGGCCTTTCTCTACCTTGTTTTTTCCATTGCAAAATGAAGGAAATTGTCTCGTCAGTCAACTGAGCCTCCCGAAGGGCATTCAGAGAATCGAAGGGTACAAGCCCACCCCCCAAAAACCATATTCTTTCTCCACGAACTCAACAGTCGCCCCCTTTCCCAAATCCGCCATCATGCCAATTATCATCTATCTGGGTTCGAACCCCATTGAATCGCAATCCTCGTCACCCTTCAATCTGCAATATCATCATCTGACCCGATATAAAGCCAATATTCCATTGGTTCTGATCCCATCCCCATTCGACTGGTCTATGTAACATGTATTATCTCCCAAACGGGTCGTCCGCACAGGCGAAAACCCCAATGCCTCACATCAGTCTCATCAACATCACTTGATCCTAAATCATGCAAATCCAATTGGCTTTTATCCACACAACTAATTTCCTGACACGCCCTCCTCCCCTTGAACTCTAGCTTCGTTTGGATGTGTCACTACCTTGATTTCGCACCCTGCATCACTCATAGCGGGTAACCTATTTTTTTCCCTCCTGTCCGCTGTGCGTAACCGTGCCTGTTTCAATTCTGACCCCATCCTACTTCCTCTTCCTCCTATCGAGCAACCAAATCCTCCATCCAATCGATCACACTGCCGACAGGCTTACGTGACAATCCATCGGCATTCGGTGCCGTCTGACAGGCCGGTATAGTCAGATCAATCAAGCAGGAGAGAACTTCCACCACCTAGCCAATTGACCTTCATGATTCTTAAAATTTGACAACCATCTGAGAACCGTGATCAGTTCGGATTTCACCTTTCGACCACCCAAGTAGTGGATGAACTTCTTCAAGACTCGACAATTGCCACAAATCTCTCCTCGTAACAATAATTGCGCTCTCCTCTCGATAGGGATTTACTTCCGTACTGCGATTACATCTCTTCGGCATGCTGTACCTGCAACATACACACCCAATCGCAAACTTACTCGCATTTGTAATCAAGTATGTACTGACCTTCAGCATGGGAAAAGGCAAAACGGGCACTGATAGTGCTTGTTTGTTCAACTTTTGAAAGGCATCGTCACAAGCATCGTTCCACACAAATTTGGCACTCTTCTAAGTTAGCTTATCATGCTTATTGCATGGGTGCGGCTACATCATCGAAATGAAGCTTCGGTAATGAAACCGTATGAAGCGTCGTAATACGAGGCAAGCCCCAGAAACTACGCGCTTGAGTTTGTGTACTGGCGTCGCCAGTCCCTTACTGCCTCATTTTTTTTTTGCAGATCACGTATGTATTCCAGCCTCAGACACAACATGCCTTAAGTAACGACCTCCTTCTGGAACAAGTGCCACTTAGGTCGGGTGTTTTTTTCACTTGAGCTGCAGGTCTCGAAGAACCTTTTCCAACACTGTAGCCAAACGATCTACTGACTCAGAAATCGTTCCCTCCCCCCCCCCAAACACTATCAACCGTCTAAATAACTAGATGTCGCACCATCTCTCAACCCCGCCAACCATTATCCATTACCTCTCAAATGTGAGGGCATTACACAAACAGCAAAGGGAGCATGCGTTCCAGGCGTCCAGCCATTAATTGGGTTTTACACTATCCTCATCCATTTGTCTACCTGTCCGTACCCGATGCAAGGTCTAAAGTCGAGAAACTATCCCTGGCAAACCACCTAAAGCATCCAGAGAGTCATCAATACGCGGTATCGGGTACGCATTTTTGACTGTAATTCCTTCAGTCTCCTGTAATCTAGACATAGTCGCTTAGACCCATCCTTTTTACTCACCAGAACCACTGGACTTGCCCACGGACTATCTGAAGGTTCAATTAACCCTTTGTATGCAACTCATGCACTTGCTCTGAACTTCTGTGTCTGCGCAGGTGATGATGATGAACGTCTCAATGGTTGCCTAATTGGCCGGGCATCCCTTGTGGCGATAATCTGCTTGACAACTTCGTCTTCCTATATCAAACTCACCAGTTGAAAACACATCTTCTGATATTCATTTTAACAGTTAATAAACCTTGTTCTCCTCTACCCCCAAACCCGCGGTACAATTCTCTACCAACTCGCGAATGTGTTCTGGAATTTCCCCCGGGACCCCCCCCCCCGTCCCGTTTCTATTCCTAGCCTCCTGTATGCCATCTTCCTCAATTGGACTCAATTTTGTTAACACAGTTCCCCGCTTTACAATCTTTTCTCTTTCTCTTGCCAAAATTCACAAGTCTCACGGGAACCGTTTTCACTAGACCTCGCAACACATAAGCCAACTTCAGTCATTGAACTATAGCTATTGGTTCCAACAAACCCACACCAGCATGCTACTGGTTGACCCCATGCAGATTGTCTCTTATTTTTAGAACAATTTTTAAAAAGCAATTGCGACACCATTTGACAACTGATAAAGTAGGGACATGAAGAGCTATTTCCTCTGCAAATCAGACAAATCCATTGCGGGAACTTGCCCTATAGGCCTACAGAGGTCAGAGGTGTATTAATAAATCGCCTCGTAATCCCAGTTTTTTTTCCCATAAAAAGACGTGGAAAATTAGATTTTTAGAAAATCATATTGCCCGCAATTAATTTCGTAAAATGTAACAGGAGGTACTTAGTGTACTAATAATTCAAATCCAGTTTGTCAAATGTGTGGGGTCGGGGGCCGGCGACATTTTTGTTTTATTCTGTTTTTGGCATAATAACTGAGACTTTCAAACAGCTGGAGCAGGCACCACCTATCTGTACTGGAACACGAGCCGACTAATTATATACTTCAGGTTCTGCTTGGAACCCCTCACATAATCAGCTACAGCTACTACCCTATAGCGAAAAGGCCTAAAGTCTATAGTCCTATCCTCAGCCTCGTCAATAAATCCATCCTAGCTTGTTGGACTCCACCTCCGGCTACAACTGACCCCAAGTTCTGAACAGAGTTTACTACTTCTAGTAATGCCATTCCCCGAGTCCTTCTCTTCTTTTCCATCTGCTTGTAACATCTTATCCCAGTAGGCCTGCACTGTGGTCGCCGCCCTTCGATTAGGTGATACTGCTCAGGCTTCAGTATAGTTATTGAAGCACCTGCATCAACCAAGAGCATCACCACATCCCTCTGAATGACAGCTGGCACCTACACAACGGCTCTAACTTGAAAACTACTATTTGACAACCACCTACCTTCCCTTGAACCTAACACACCGCTCAGAGTCGATAAGGAAGTCATCCTGTCCAATTTTTGTCCGGTTCGTGATCCCCTGAAACCTCGCCATCCCCGGTCCCCCAGTCTCTTGTGAACTCACCCAATGGGCACCTTCCCACGGGTCTCCTCACTTCTTCTCTTCTCTCCCTCCCGTCGGGTCCCGCCTTCTTGCCTTTTCAGGCCTCTCCCACTGGCTCCCATCCTTGTGCTTCCTCCTTGCATGCGGTCTCACCCACTGGATCCCTCTCCCTCGGCCCCTCATAGTCCTTGGCCTCCTCCAATGGGCCCCGTAACGGTGGTTTCTCGCCACTGCCTGCCTTCCCCACGGAGTCCCCAACTGAGTCCCCAACTCATTAAAACCCATGAATATGTATCCGGTCCACATAACGATTGATAGGCCTATAGTCTTATATAAGTGTGTTTTGCAAGTAATTCAAATAAATTATTAAAGGTGACTGAGTTCAAAACTATATTTGCCTAGATCCATTTTGTGCTATGTTAAGCAAAGATTAATGCGGCTAACCACCGGAAGAGGTCTGAGAATTAATGCCGAGGCCTAATCACCCCAGCTGCATCTAGAAGAAAGACCAAAGGATTCAGCAGGTAAGAAAAAGAAAGGGAGAAGAAAAAGAGGCAGGTTCACCGTAGGAATTTTATGATGAACCTTCCCCATACCTCTAAAACCTCTTTGAAAAGCTCTGCCTCTGTCAACCAGACTAGGCACAGGTCGACGAAGGAGGCTGCAACACCTGGCCAGACATACCTCTGACCTGTCGCCCCCCCCCCTTCTTGAGGGAAGACTTGGCCTTGACTTTGCATAAAAATTCCTCAATCTCCTAGGTGATGCCTATGTACATTCCTTTAAAAGATCACTGAAAACAAAGGCAACAAAACTCATTAATTTGAAAGAAACTAACCCGCACACGTGTGACGTACGGAAAGACATGCATGCAATTTTCGAGATGATGATACAAGACACAATCATAATCGAGTCATGATAAAAAGAAAGGTAAGAGCAAGCTTAAATAATAGACTCTAAAAGGAAAAAGCACTGTAAACAAGCTATGATTAGACTCACCGACAGAATTGCTGCCCAAAAGGAATGCAAATGAACATTTTACCGAAAAGGGCTAAACAAACAAGTTGCTCGGCCACATTGCACTCTGAATTTCTCCGATTCAATAGACCATTTGCACAATCCCCGAAATGCATCTCATTCGGTGCCCATTTCCATCCGGGAACTTTTACCAGCCTCAAGTCGGCTAAAAACATACGGTTAGGAGCGTAACGAAAATACCAGAAAACTTACCCTATCTGTGACATTGCACTATAATTGTGTAATCGTCCGTCAGGTGACAAGTAGGGCACAGTTACGATCGAAAATATCACGTTTTGTCGTGAATTTCAACACCAGTGCCTCGATTGTTTTTTGTTCCATAGATATTCTTCTACATTTTTGTAAGATTAACTTCACGTGAAAAGGTACTTTGTATTGTAATTTTAGGCACTGTTCGGCGACGCGAACGAACAACAATTTTTTTTTGGAAACATGACTTCTGGTACAAGTTCCCGGATGGAAATGGGCACCGAATGATATGCATTTCGGGGATTGTGCAAATGGTCTATTAACGGGAGGGTGCCATGCCATTGAGTGACATTACGTCAGACGGGGCTGGACGGGGTGAAACAACAAAAACTCGCCGGTGCGTAAAAATTATTTAATTGGATAAGAGCCGGGAACACTGTAAAAAGGACTCTGTAAAAACGACCGGTGTTTCGTAAGAAAATAATACGGCATAATACATGCCTGAATAAAAATTATTGAAAAACGTTGAATCATTCTAAATGATTCATGCTAAGAAATCTGAAAAACAAAACTGAGCATCAGAAAGAGACTTCAAGTTCTTCAAAAGGTAATCCATATGAGTAACAGAGAAGAAACTATAAAAGGCTTCACAACTTCACAAGTAACTGCACAACATCTTAGTTATGACAGAGAAGGCCCAACACGGACCTTGTGGAAGCCTCTCACAAACTAAACTTCAGCAAAAAAGGGACAAGGCAAATAAGATTCCTTGTTCTAACCCAAAACAACAAAATAAAAGAGAGGGTTAAACACTCTCCGACGACCGAATTAAGATAAATCAGAGGTCAGATTCAAGACAGGGACCACTCAGACCTCCTAGAAGCATCCACGCGATTGTCATTAATAACTTCTAAGGACACGTTATCACTCGAAAAATCGTCGAACCGAGGATGGATCGAGTTGGAAAGAAAACACTTGATTATGAGTCGGCCCGATAGTGAATAAGAGTAATAAACAACTCATGTGAAGAAGTTGATCAATCAACTTCTTCTCTTCTTCTTGCGTTAAGGAGGCAGCTAAATATGTTATAGACGGTGAAGCCAGCTCACTGTTGATCGGTTGGGGTTTGAGAAGTCTATGTCCGCCGGTGGACGAAAGATAGGGCAATCATAGAGAATGTGATCCGCAGTCTGTGCTGGAGAACCACATTGGCGGCAACCACCATCGGTGCATATTGCTGTTGAAGCGACCGACTCCTGTGCGAATCCGGTTTAAGGTGACCCATTCCTTGCGTGGAAGATTGCTACCAGGTGGTAGTTCTGTCATAGGTGTAATAGTGAGTTGGTCTGGTCTTGAAGTATCTAGCCAGGCAGTGTTCCATGTCTGTAAAAAGTTGAATGGGGAGCTGGAGAGTTTAGCAGCGTGTCGACAGAAAGGTCGACGAGAGCACAGTCTCTGTCTGCCGAGCTGGTGTGACTCTGTAACAGTGTTATGCAGCAGGTGCTTGTTGTCCAGCAGAGCCTTATTTACTAGTTTGTGCGTGTGGCGTTCTCTCCTTAGCACTACAGGTGCAATGCCTGAAAGCACTGGTAGAAACTGAGATGGAGTGGGACGGAGGCAACCAGTAATGGTTCTCAAGGTCTCGTTGAGTACTGTGTCCAGCTTGTTTGTGTGAGAGCTGTTGCACCATGCTGGGGCGGCATATTCAGCAGCGCTGTAGACCAGAGCCAAGGCGGTGGTGCGTAGATTCGTTGGGCTGGCACGCCAAGAGGATCCAGCAAGTCGGCACAGGAGGTTATTCCTCGACGATACCTTTAATTGGCGCATACGGACTCGAGGTGGTGCCGGTAAGTAAGCTGCCGGTGCCAGCTTCACTCCCAGAAAGGTTGGTGTAGGATTGTATGCCAGAGGCGCTCCATTGAGGTTGATTTTGAGCTGGCGATGAGCCTCTTTGGTGTTTAATGGAAGTCAGTAGCGGTGGTCTTTTGGCTTCGCTCATCTTTCCAATCTTCATGTCTTGAGAATGCTGGGCAGTGGGCCATAATATCAGTAAGTGTACTTTCTACTCCTGTCCAGGGGGCTGCTGTCCGAGTGGAGAAGGGGCAAGATCGTCGGCGTAGCCATATTGTCCCGAGATGTTTTTGTTGAGTTAAATCGCTGATATACAAAAGTTGAACTCATTGGTTGCCATCACATATTCCTTGTGTAAGACCATTCCTCAGACGGTCGCAGACGACTACTCTGCCCAATCACTGGTCTTGAGAATAACGCTAAGGTTGCAAGCATTTACATCATGAATTGTACAAGGTGTATCCGGGATGGTCCTGATAAGCTTGAGTGGCAGGCCGGTGCCACACTGTTGTCCGTACTGCTGTTGAAAGGTCCACCAAATGACCCCTCCCTTACGACGCTTTTCAAGCTTTCCTCCTATCATTTGTGAGTTGACATCTGGTGGACAGTGCTTCCGGCCACGCGTTGGCGAAATCCTACTGTTTGTCAGGTAGATTGAGTTTGACGACGGGCTCCAGCCGGGCCAGGATCATCCACTCAAGTAGTTTGCAGGAAACACACAGTAGTGACCTTGGGCGGTAGTTCTTAGTTCTCCCCAGGCTTGTTAGGTTTGGGGAGTGCGATGATAGTAGCCCTCCTCCAGATCTTGGGTAAGGACTGGTTGGCAAGGTAACGTGTAGAACTCCTGGAGCCATTCAAGACATCGTGGGCCGCATTGCATCAGGAACTCCGTAGGTTGATGAACACCCACAAAAGAATAATCAACACCCAAAACTGCTAATGATTGACGACACAGCTGATTGAGCAGACAATAAAAAGGGGGAAGGTCTTGAGTGTTCGAAAGTGCGACTTATAATCACAAAACGTGAACACTCGCCAAAACCGATAGATTAAAAAGAATGAAACATGCTAGCTATACCCCGAGGAATACACTCGAAATGAGGTTGAGATCGATCGACATTGAGAATAAATTGGGGTATGGGAACGAAAACAGCAAGAGGAAAACAACGAGTCAATCCACCTGAAAAACCGAAGGCTCGTAAATTGTCTGTCTATAATAAACTGAAAAACAATATTTGTTCGAAAGGATGTACTTTGAAACCTTTTAAGGGGTGTCCGATTCTCATGTTCAGCGTTAAATGCGACACCCCCACTATTTCAAGGGCACTGCAACCCCACGCTATACGTTTAGCAGTGACCTCAACTCATTCACAATTTTCATCTACTATAATAAATCCATGCATATAACCATCTTAATGTATTTGATGTTGAGAAGGAATAGATCTGATAGATTGATTAGTTTATAAAAATGCGATCATATTTTCGTATAATAACCAACATATGTTCTACTTTAGTGCTTTGTACTGGTATAATGAGAAAAGTGAAAGAAATTTGAATTGAATGATTGAATAGGCTCGCTATTAGACCGCAGACAAAACGGACAATTTCGTTACAATTTCGTGATGACCAAATGCGCCTAAACAGGCATACCAGTCGAAATGATTACCCGTATATGAACCTGGCTCCGGGGTTCTGGGTAAGCTTAATATAAATGTCCTGAAATATTTGTATCATTTTCGTCATTCGTGACGAACCAAATTCGCTTGAACAAGCGCACCAGTCGAAACGATTACCGGTGAACCTGGCTCCGAGCTTCTGGCCCCCGGGGGGGGCACTCAACTTTTTTCAGGTAGGGGTGTTCGGCCCGGGCCCCGATTTCCGAACTTGGGGCTTGGGAACGGATTTTGTCTCCGAAAGTAGGGGCTTGGGAACTGAAATTTTGAGAAATTTGCAGGCTTGGGAGCTGAAATTTGGCTAAAATTCAGCTTCTGAGGCTAACATTTTCTGAAAAGGAGACCTTAAGAACTGAATTATGCTTCAACTGGGGGTCTTGGGAACTGCTGGAGAGACGCGAAAAGGGGTCTTAAGGGCCGCACATACCCCGTACCTCTTTCCCATGTCAGTGCCCCCCCCCCCCCGGGTTCTGGCTAAGTATAAATGTGTTCAGAAATATTTTTATCATTATTGTGAGAGCCAAACTGCGCTTATTAAACAGACACAGTTGAACTTATTCAGGTGAAGTCTGGAGAAAGATCTGGGTAAGAGAAATCAATCAAGCGGCTCAAGCCTGTACGCAATGATAGCTAAATCAAAAACTCTGAAATCAGTGTAACAACTTCTCGTGCTAAGCGTTCGTTGTTGTTCCATTCTAATTGTTTTCCTGTGCGTTATCTACTACGAATCGGGCTCGAGGAGGCTACTGGGGTGTTATTTTTAAGGGGGGGGGGGTTCTGGGGTCTGAAAGCAGTGAACTTTGACATGGATTTTTCTTAATTTTCCTCCAATAGTGGTATATACATGTTAATATCATATTTGTAGCCCATGTCACAAAGTTTTAAAAAATCCAGAGGACATTTTGGCCTTGGTTGCCATGGTAAAACCCCTAAAGGCCCTCCTGTGGCTAAACACTGAGACGAATGTAACTAAATAACTACAAACATGCTACTGGACGAAACTTGGGTGACAGATGCAGGAGGTAAATACGAAGTGAACCATGAAGCCGGATTTTTAATACCGTTGCCATGGCAACCGGCAATCGGGACCAATCGCATAATTTCCTGGCGTAATTTGAATTTGGAACACCAATTTTGAAAAAATCGGCTTCATGGTTTCACTCGGCCATATATGTGCGTAATATGTGTGCCAAAATTTATGTTCATAGCATGTTAGGTTTCTTGTTCGTTCGTATCGTTTGGTTGTTTGCGTAATTTTAACGAAACGAGTTATAGGGCCTCGAAAAATTTAGACAAAATTGAGGTCGCTTTTGATGTGAAATACGGAATTATTTTTTTAAAAAAGTTTCATTTTATAATGAATATCATAATTAGTACATGAAAGAAAAATCATCGGAAATAGGGCATCCATGGTTCCTGTAAGAATTTTTAAAATAATTTTCTTAAATATCGCCAGGGTGAGAAAACAAATAAAAATACATTAAAAAATCACTTTACCCAGTGACAAATTTAATAACTTTAAATTCTCAGGAAAGGATAAGATAAGTATTATCACTTCCAACTTAGCCCAAAAATGAAATGTGTTAATAGTTCATTTTAAATAATGATCTTTTAAAATATCTTAAATATAACCCCTTGAAAATTTTTCAAAATGATAAAATATAGAGATGGATGCATTTTTTGGACAAATTTCGCGTACACTCTGACTTTGATCAGCCATATCTCGGGAAACGAATGTCCGATTGCGATCATTTTGTAGATTACAGTCTACACAAGTTAGCCATTGCATATTCATTTCCGGGATTAGAACAATTTTTTATCATATTAAGACCCCATACCCCCCCCTTAATAAAGCTCTAGAGGTTGTTATTTTAATAACATTCACATCGGGAAGCTAGGTCACAACTGAAAACACGAGGGTCAAGGTGATAGTTCTAGAAATACAATGTTCCGACAATATATAAGCGGCTCGATTGCTAGATATATGATCATTTACAGGGTCATTTTAAATTACTGCCGACTCTATAAATTTTAAGGTGATATTGTTTATTTGTAAAATATAATTATATTTTAATTGTGTATATACTTATATGTCTGTGTCTAAACAGGATGTTGGTTAAGGGCACTAAAACAATAAAACAATGCCATAAGACATAAAGAATACTATTTTGTAAAAAATGCAAAGGATATTGTTCATAAAAAGGGATTAAGCAACCAAATTCAAAGATATTAAAAACTAACTATAGTGAAGGGACATGTAGCAATGTATCCGAAACAAATGAGGTCCTTCCTTATTGAAACAATGCTGAGATTGATTGCACCGAAATTTTCGATACTAATACTATTGACTTCTAAGAAAATTATGACATTATGCCTTTAATCCGTGAGATTTGAAAGTATAGCAAAGAATTACATGATGACCAAAATTATAAATCCCCAAAAGTTATTAACATTATATCTGATCAGTTTCGTTCAAGTTCACTTACCCATAGCAAATTCACTATTTTGAAGTCAAGATAAGACGCAATCTAAGACTTCGTATAACGTAAAGAATGTATTAAATCTTTAAATCATAATTGCACAATAATTGGACTACGAAACACATTTTTAAAAGAAAAACACCATGACTACTACAATTTTCCCGGGTATAACTGTGGAACCTGGTCAAGTCGCCCCAAACCACGTCGCTCGCCCCAATGCCAACTCGCCCCCACTGAACAAACAAAGTCGCCCCAAACAAAGTCGCCCCTGCAAGTCGCCCCACTGTAAACCAAGTCGCACCACTGTAAACCAAGTCGCCCAATACCAAGTCGCCCCCAACCACATCCCAAGTCGCCCCCCATCACACCAAGTCGCCCCGACCCACGACTCACCCTAAGCAACTCAGAGGTGTGTTTGTATTCAATGCAATGTGGGTACGCTTTCAAGGAATAGGCGGGTGATCTCCGCGGAAAATATACGCATATTTAAAGCGGCACTGGAATTTTCACAAAAATATGAAATTTTCCATTGCTCTCAAATGATAGTTAGGCAATTGGCATTAAGAACAGAGATATATATTACACCTAAAAATAACATACCCCCCCCAAAACAGACAGGGACATTGATATGAGGATAAAGATAGCCAGGTAATTTGTAGGCTAAATTTATAGTTTGCCATTAACCTTTAATCAACAAATGTGTAATTAAATGAATATGTGTGACTCGTACTCACTGATCGTAAAACCACCAAAGGTTATAGACACGGTCAAACAGTGTGCATAACGTGGGAACATGCATACGGCTTGCCATGTGCTTGTGTTAAACGCCGCGGTCGTTTTGTCGTCTGCTGACGTAAATACAAATCGTTTCGTTTACCATAAGGGAAGCTGATTGGTCTGAATCTTTTCGGGTGAGGGCTTTGTATATAAAAGCTTACAACCATGCAAAAATATCGAATTTTGAAAAATCTTGAGGGCGCACTATTTTTCACTGTGCCAGTGTCTCGTTAATTTAGTGGGGTCGCCGCATGGCGGGATCAGGGCGGTCATATAGTTACACAACAGAGTTTGAAAATCAAAGTATACGGAGTTTATTTCGCAATGAAACCTAAAATGTGCGAGCAAATCAGGCGCATTCTTTATCGGAATGACGTTTTCGTAGGACCGCTCTATTTCGATGATGCGAGTACGAGTACACTATATGAAACCATTAATCAAGGTTAGAAGTTCCTTTACTAACACGTGGTGAAATTATTGACATAGGACGGAATAATGATTATTTTTTAAAAATCACGTTGCCGATTCTCTGTGAATTTGATGTGTCACTACTTTCATATGTATTTAAAATATAAACACAATAGAGTTCTAAAAACTGTTTGATTATTGGAATTACTGTATGGACTAGGCCATTGTCAGGGAACGTATGTAAAATACACAGCTATAAAAACGATGTGCGATCGATATATAATCAAACTTGAATGCAACCAATTTGCAATCAATAATAATGGAGAAGTGAATAACTGTTGGATGCATGCTCGCAAGAATTAAATACATTGGGTTGTCCACGAAGACAATAAATTCCTGGTTTTATGCACATTTTTAAAAACCTTAATCTTCTGGGCAATTTCATTTAGGAAACTTTGATAAATTGGGTTTTTACTATAAAAACTGTAATATGAATAATCACTATGCTTTTACAATGTTTAATGTTTAAAACTAATTGACCTACCTAATCAACAATAAAATATTTGTTTCTGTGATTGAGCGTTATTGGTTGCATAATTTTCCTATTTTAATGAGGCATAATAGCGTAGACATAAATTGCATTGTGAACTTATATATCTTAATTATGAAACAAAAAGCAGATGGGTCAAGATTTATTCTACGGAATTTACAAATGTGCTTTCCCAGAGCATTGTTTTTTTTGTCAAGATTAAAGAGACATGATTCATACTAAATATTCATTAATCGAGTTAGGTCTCTTACAATTATTTTCAGCAATCATTTTGATAACTTGGAATATTATCAAAAGCAAACTTGAATAAGTGTGGCGGTTTGAAAAATTACCTTCTTAACAAAAATTGACGCGAAAATGCGACGGACCGACTTGACACCTTTTTCCTATTTTCCTCAATTTAAAAGCACACTTTTAGAATTTTGTTTATGGATTTTTAATAATTTAACTAATTAACACCAAAAGTAACAATTGAAGTCATAACTCGCAGTGCTTAATTGTAGATATGTCGTAAATTCCGTCCTCGGGCTTCAGAAGATTGGCTATTTCAATTTTTTTTCACCGTGGAATTGTATTTCCTAGTTAAATAGGCCTCTTTTTCAGCCTCAACACTCGAAGAAAATAGAACTTGGTGCTTTTTTTCGTAGCCTAACGTCACGTATCTTCAACTGTGATAAGAATCGGTAAGGTCGGATGGAATTTTGAGTGTGTTTTCCGCAAAATGTCCTTGCCATTGCCAAAGATTCGATCATTTTAATTTACCCGAATGATTAGATAGTAGTCCTAAATTGGGGGTTCCTTTTCCTATGATAATCTTTCCAACTTCATTAATGTACTTCCAAATTATTTATTTTTTTTATTTTTTTTATTTTTTTTCTATTGTGGTTTTTTTTTAAATTAATGTTGATGAATGTGGGTAAATAAATAAGATACTCCACTAAATTTTATTGAATTTGCGTGTGCAGGTATGCTGAATTCCATTCACCATGACTTCCTTTTTTAGTACTTTTCAGTAGGAATTGAGCACAATTAGAGACCTTCGTTACATATTCTTAGCGTCAAAAAAAGAGTTATTGTTGCTTCAAATAAATAATTTTAATCTTGGTTTTAAAATAACAACTACATTAGATTAAAATTATTGGCTATTTGGGTAGTGACCGTAAAGAAATTTTATTTTTGACAAACTGGCGTGTAAATATATTGTTTGGTCGTCAATTTACCGCTCATCAAAAATATTGTTTGGTCCCTTTAGAAATCCTATTAGATTTTTATTTAAATATGTTGTTGTTTTATCACCCTTCATATGTGGTAGATTAACACAAGAATTGCCCGGAACAAATTTTGAGTCAATTAAATTCATAGCACTTTATTGATTAAGAAAGACGGGTCGGTAAATCCTGTTGCGACAGGAAAATCGCGCAATCGGTGTACAAAATACATGAAAATCTGAGGTTTAGCAGCGGCCGAAGTCCTCCGAAAATAATTAAGTTTTTTGCGTTATATTATACCACAGAACTCCGAACATCGGAGGTTTAAATAATAATTAAATAAAACACAAAATCTGATTTCGAAGTTTTTGAGGTGAACGACATGTCCGGATTTTGGAGTTTAATACGAAGTAGGCGCAGAAACTTCGATATGGGAGTTTAAAATCTAATTTATAATCCAAATATTTAAAAAACGCAGACCCCGAATCCGAGTTTTTGCAGTGGAAACAGACCCTCTGATTTTGGAGTTTTTGCAGCATTATCGCAGAAACTCTGACCTTAGCGTTTTAATATAAATAAAATATTTTACCAATTATGGGAAACCCAGATATCCGGAGTATTTTGTGGTGGACACAGACCTCTGATTTTGGAGTTTTTGCGTAATTATGCATCATTCTGATATTACAGTTTTAAAGAGAAATAAAAATAAAAGTAGTGAATCCTGGTAATTAAACCATCATTTGAACAGAACTGTTTCGTATAGGTGTTAGTCCACTTATCTCAGTCGAATTATAACACACGTACTATACTAAGCGGCAAAGCCCACAAACCAGCAGGCAACCATAAGTCGTCATGTGAATGCAACAAAGTCGTATCTGCTCTTTGTCATTTGTCCGAAAAGCCCTTTTGTGCTCAAATTTCTTTTGTTTTTCTATTGTTTTTTAATGTCTTTGATTTCTTTCTAAAAATGTTTTTACTTTTCTTCAGGCTGGCATATAGCTTGAATTGGTGTGTTTTTATCTGTATTACAACATCACTCAAAAACTCAATTTTGCAAACTGCCAGTTACGACTTTGTTGCACTCACATGACGAAGTGTCTTTAAGAGACATTACATAAGCCGCATAAAACTGAACGTGTCTATTGCAATGTCAATAAACAATAACAACAGGCCATTGACGGTGAATGGTAGACAGTAATCAAGAGAACAACATAATTTCTCGGACCTGTTGCAACAAAGATGCTTCCTCTATTGTCGACAAGCACTTAAATTCACATATTTTATTTAAAGTTGACATAAGAGTTTA